>NBAY01000089.1:0-145392 GCA_002794775.1 Porodaedalea pini | reverse complement strand
GGCATGCAAATGCCGATTTACGTATTCCGAGAGTAATTCTCAACGGATTCCCTTCGGACTGGTACTGTATAGTTCATATTATATAATCCTCTCTATTTGAACCCTTTACGACGCCTTTGTTGCCTCAGTCTATCTGACAGCAACAAAGGTGAGTAGACAATTTTCCTGTATGTATTTCCAGTCTATCTGACAGCAACAAAGATTGTTTTGTCCTGTCTGTCTTGTGGGCTCAAGTGTTGGCACTACCTAGGTGCCTTCCATGAAGGAATTATTCAGAGAGATAACGATGGGAAAATCATGATGAAAGATGGCTCACTCATCAGAAGAAACTTTGGAGAACATTTGGCACAGGCTGCCAAGCGCCAACACATTGCTGCAGTGAATGTGAATTTAATCACATATTCACAAGATAATTCTCAGAGTCAGAGAAAGTCAAATTTAATTATTTCAGGAGACAGCAGTGATGAAAGTTCTAAAGATGAAGTCTATCCTGTCACTCATTCGCAGAAAGGAACTACTGAACAGAGAAAGGAAATGCAGGAAGGTACTTACAAGTCACCTGTGAAGTGCTTAAAATCAAAGTCAAGTGAAATAAGTACCAAGCTACCTGAAATAAAGGAAATAAAGAAGAAGCAGATTGCTCAAAAGCCAGATGAAGACATTATCATGGAGGATCAGGAACTTATCAAGAAAATTATTCCAGGAAACAAGCCTGTACCTATTACAAACTCAGAAATCTCTGAGAAACCAAAAGAGAATCTAGAAAATAAAGTACAGAGATTTAGTAAGATATCAGAAGTGTCATCCAAAGTTAATCCTGATTTTATAGTGGACCGCCTGCTTGAAACTACACAGACTCTCTCAACTAGAGAGTTACTTGGAGTGTCACCCACCTTGTCTGGAAAGGTAATGGAGAAGCTCAAGTATAAAGTTACCTAAACAATCTGATCAAGTACTTGAGGCTAAAATAATAGAGTTAGATCAGGATTTAGATGATCAGGAAGATGATTTAATTGTATCCTCAACTTTATGGGCAGAAACAGGACTACCAAAGACTCATGGAAGACTCATCAGATTACAGGTTAACTGTAATGGAGTCACAGTAAATGCTATAATTGATACAGGATCTCAGTTGAATATCTGTCATTCAAAAATTCAAAAATCTCTATACTTACCTTTGGACAAGAGTAAAAATATGAATATGAATGATGCAAATGGAGGGGAAGGCAAGCTATTTGGCCTTGTACAAAATGTGCCTATCAAGATTGGAAGTGTCTCCACATATGCTAATATATTTGTTGGAGAACATGTTCCTTTTGATCTGTTATTAGGAAGGCCTTGGCAGAGAAGCAATTTCATTTCTATTGCTGAGTGCCCAGATGGCACATACCTACAATTCAAGGATCCAGATGATCCCTCTAAGACAGTTGACAGATTTGAACTGTTGGTTACTCCTGATGGAACAGATCCAGAGTGGAATCATGAGCCTGCTACTTGGTATTCAGTAGTGGATCCTGACCTGGATGAAATAAATGAATATCAGGATAAATCTCTGAGCCTACACCAGCTCAGAGGATAGTCCAAGAATGGAATATTGAGAATGCCCAAATCACAGAATATCCAGATTCAGAATTTGAGGAAACTGAAATACCAAAGGAAACTCTAACTAGAAGTAGTTCACTTCTAGTTAGCCACCAAAGGAAGAGAATGCATGGGTCTGGAGAAACAGACAGCTTAGTATCTACTTTGATTTTAGATAAAAACATAACTCCTGGATCAGATGTGTCTTCAGTTCAAGGGCTCTTGGAGAGTGCACCTTTGGTATGTCTGTGTCTTTACCATCCCTTCATCAATACATATGACTACAGAAAGCTCCATGTATCTTAATAATGCCTTGAAATTTCCAATTCCTTGTGTGCGCCTGGACAAAGTTGTCAAGCCAAGACCGAATTTCACGGCACCCTTCGCTCACACTTGCGTGCCTACTAGTAGCTTGCTAATGTCATGTGGGTGGGTTCTCACGCTTTTGCTCACGCATGGGTGCCCATCCATGAGCATCACATGGTAACTGTAATGTGGTTGCAGTAAGTTCTCATGCTCTTGCTCGTGCATGGGTGCCCATCCACGAGCATCGCGTGGTGGCTGTGGCGTGGTTGCACCCCCTTTCCCTGCCACGCTGATGTCCTAGTGCTGCACAACCATCCTGCTACAGGTGAGCTCAACTCCTTTCCTCTCTGCTCTTCTCCCCTGCTCCGGGCCTACTCCTCTCTCTCTAATCCTCAGACAGCCTCTTTCCTTCACCTGCCCTATGCCTGCGTCACTTAACTCAGCCGTTTAGTTTGGGGTGACGCAGTGGGCTTGGGCTATGCTGGAGAAAGCCACTTATTTTCTGCATCTGGTCAGAGGATGTTTATGGGTTTCAGGGCAAGCTACACTATGGAGGAACCTGCACTGCTTGCCTGCGTCGCGTAACCCAGACGTTTAGGATGGGGTGACACAGAAAGTAGTTGCTCCTCCACTGCCGGGTCTGTTGCAGATATATGTGGCCTCTGTCTGCATTGTGCAACCCAGCCGTTTAGGGTGGGGTGATGTGACAGAAGTCTGCTAGGCCTGCAGCTTTCCATATCTGCATGCCATTTAAGAGGAGAGCAGAGAGCTGGAAAGGCTCTGGGCAGACCAGGAGGAGAACCGCACCTACTCCTTTATTTTAGAGACATGAAGCTCACTCAAACTTTACTGGGCTAACACATAATTTGGAGCTTTATAGATGTTGAAAAGGTACACATTTGGGTTTGGAGTGAAGGTGAGCATGCAGCTGCCCTATTTCTTCTCAGGTTCTTTTTTTCACTCCTTTTACTTCAGCATCTTCCTTCCCCTGAGCGCCCATCTTCCGCAGAGTTCAGCTTTAAGAAAGCTGCACTGTCGATCCTTGGAAAAGATGGCCTTGCTCGTGAGAACACACTGCAAGAGCACATAGCTGAAGAATTCTCTTGTGAAGAGGGTGACGGTTCTCAGGCACCTCTGTGTGAGCTGCCTGATGCTGTGGGTAGAATTTGGGAGTGCAAGACACCCTTAGGCCTTGAAATTCTTCAGGAGGTGGGTTCAGAGCCTCCGAGGAAGAAGAGGAGCTGCAAAAGTAGGGCCAGCAGCGAGAAGCATCTGAGAAAGCATCAGCAATACCTCGAAGGCTTACGCAGCTCTTCTTCATTACCCAAGGCACCCTCCTACATTCCTATAGACGCCTTTACTGGAGATGGCTCTGCTCAGAAACACAAAAGCCTTTCTGTCAAGTGCAAAGCTACTGGGCCTCCTTCTGACCACGTTCACAAAGCTATTTTTCTTGGAGCGGAGAAGTCCTCCATTGGGATGGGTGTACGCTCTCTTCCTCATACAAGACCTGGCTGGGTTGGGTTAGACAGAGGTAAGGGCGTTGAGAGAATTTCAGAAGAAAAAGAGGCCGGAGTAAAGAGCGGAGTGCCTGGAAAGAAACTTCACCCACTCTGCAACTCTATGGTACAGTGTTTGGTAGAGAATAAAGGGTGGAAGTATATGGAAAATAGAGAGAGGTACGCACAGAGTTTGATAGGTTTAAAATAAAATTGAAAGTAACCTCGGTCTCCTAGGAGAGCGCAGCTTCTTACAGATGAAGATGGGCTGGTGTTTGCAGTAAAGTGCTACACTCCAGAGGACTGGAGTCATACAATCGACGGTGTAACACCAACCGGTTCGTTGGGCACGGAACGAGCGGAACGCACGCGATGTACGTCACGAAGTCGAAGAGCCTCGACTCGGCAATCGAGCAAAGCGGTACACCCGGGTCGGCGGTGATTACCCGAACACGGAACGCACGCAACGGCCGGATCGCACGCATCAGCTACTCGGACCGACCCCGGTGCACTTATCTGTGCGCGTGTCCACTCGACCCTGCCAAAGGTTCGTTCATTTGCCTTTGTCTAACGAACATGCGGCAGCCCGGCATTGGTCGTTCCGGCTCCGTACAAAGGATCCCGAAGCTCACCGACGCTACGCCAAGTCAACACGCGCCGTCCCCGCCTTTCAGTAGTTTGGATCGTGGAGCCGCTCAAAGGAAACACTCAGGAGGCTCAGTGGTAGGACAATAGAGGACTCGTCTTATTTTATTTCGCCTTTCATGTTTACGCAGGACACTTGTTTAGTATTTATAGAGCGTCGAATGTTGTAGATAGAACAGCAATTCCACCCCTGAGTTTCGACGCCTAATTTCGTGTGCTATCTCTCAGGACTGTCTCTAGGTACGCCTCGGTGCCTCAGTGACTCGAATCGCTCACCTCGACTTCGTTTTATTCGCGTTGCGCCCGTTGCGCTCGTTCCGTCCGTTCCGTCCTTACCTCGTTTCGCTTCGTTCTCGTTATCTCGACTTCGACTCCCTCTCGTCTCTTATCTTCTGAATTAAGTCCCGTATCTCGCCCCGCTCTCTGGTACTCCAGACGATGTCTGTTGAGCACAGGGACCAGCCGTCCATCCCGAGGACAATCCTGCTCCGAGAAAGTCGTGTTAGTATTAGCGCATCTCCGTGTCTTCCGACACAGCCACCGACGATCCCCCACACATCTCGAGCGCTCCGCCGGCGCTACGCTTCAAACACTTCCCTATTAGTACGCTTCGTCGATTCCGTTGCCCCTGACACACCGGAACGCACGCAACCCGAATCCTGCGATCCGGAACCCACGGAACTCGACCGGAACGAGGGTATTGACCCATTAGACACGTCTCCCTCGAACTCAATCATCTGATTCCTATTCACTAACAACCGGAACTCAGAATTATCAACGCTCAGCGCAAAACATCACGAGTAACTCGGTGGATGAGTTTGCCAAGGCCGCTGCAGCGAGAGAATCCACGCAGGTGCGACATGTTTCTGGAGGCGGGGATTGGGTAATGCTAGAGTGGGAAGTAGCCACATGTATGGAATTGGGGTTGGGTGGTGCTCCAGTCAGTGTGTCTGGGAGAAAGGAGGGATATGGGGCACCAGTAGGGGCATGGGGAATAGAGGGATCAATGTTACCTGTCGCTGATTGTCCCGTTCATTGTCTGCTGTGGGGAGATGTATGATCTGGGCTTTGGGGTTCCTCAGGGACACTAGGTAAAGTTGCACCCCCTTCGGGGCTGCCTAATGTGGGCTCTGGGAGGTTTTGGTGAGACGTGCCAGTTTGAACTGCGGCGCCTAGCGCAGTGGCGGCCGACAGATGGAGATCCATGGTAGGTTCAGACAGGTGTTAGAGTACGAACACGTACTCAACTAGCACTCAACCATCATACCCACATACGACGAGGGCAGAGGTTGAGCGATGTGGAAGATCGATAGCGGACGCCGTTCAGGCGGCCGCCACATCCACAAGTGCAAGCGTGAAGAGGGGAGGAGTCAAACACACACGCGTCGCGGACGACGATGTCAAGAGTAAGTGTAGTAGATTAAACGAATATTGAGGTGAGGGGCAATACAGGTGAACGAGCTACCTATATACTCAGTACTTGTGTGAACTACTTACTATAACAAGGACGACGTTCCTGAGAAACGGAATGTGATGGAACGTCGCGGAACATGATGAGTAAGGAGTGGACGACGTCACCTGCAATCACGTGCAAGGGTCACGTGATCGACAAGTCAGGTGACGTCAGTAATGAACGGCGAAGGGAAGAGTTCGGTGGAGGAAAAGGGAAGGGACGTCAGCGAGGAGGATGAAGACGATGAAAGAAAGGAAAAGGAGGTACACACTGTGATCCTAACAACAGGCCCACCGTGGTGGCAGGACCAGGAGTTCCCTGGGTAGGGAGGGACTGGGCTTCACCAAGATTACAGCGCTTGGAGGAGGATCACGTGTCTCAAGTTGACATTGAGTAGGGTGCGAATATACGGAGGAGATTTGGGAGAGTGTAAAAAGGTGTAGGACTGTAGAGGCTGAGTCATCGAGGTATCGGATGTAGATACACTGAATCCATGTGTATATCACAGAGGTAGCGAAATGGTACAGGTAGATAGACAACTAAGGAAGAAGATATCTATGTGCGAGATGTGGGAAAAGGGGGGGGCCTCGACAGGCTGTACAGCAAGTGACAAATAAGTTCCCATAGTTAATATAGTATCCTTCCTATAATTACATACTACATTTTTTTTATTGAAGGAGACTTATTCTATCTTCAAATTCTCAACAACTAATATTGTACTTAGTGAGGCTTTGTTGTAAATAGAATGCCATATAATAAAATTTGGATTGCTTTCAGACATGTGCATGTGAGATATATATTCTTTTGAAATTGAAAAATTATGAGAACTGAGATGAAGCATTGTCTATAGAACTCAGACTGATGGCCGGCAAGGAATTTTGAATAGATACAGCTTTTAGAATGAGAAATTGCACTAATTAAATCTGAAGAACCAAAGAACTCAGATCAAGCAATGTCCAAAAAACTCGGATTGATAGCCAGTGGAGTTCCTGGTGAAGCCGAGAACTCCAGGGCTGGTTTAGCAGAAATGGAGTCCAAAATTAACATATATGGTATGCCATCAGCTTATAAAAGCTGACAAAAACCCAAATTGGGGGCTTTATCTTTGCCCACAACAAAAGACAATACTTTGTAAACTCAGAAATTGTAATGTTGCATTGTTCCCCTCATCTTGGCATGGGTACTGGTGTGTGTCCAGGCTCAGGGGTGAGGGGGTTTGCTATTGCAGACATTTCTTGTGATGTTGATCTGGGGAGCAGAAGGATCAGGGTGGTTAGGTATGGTATTGATTCTGTTGGATCAGATCTGGATGAGACAGTCAAGCTCCTACTCCTTATGGATGGTATTAACAGTAGTGACCCAAGTGATGACAGGGTTTCCAATAGCGATCCTGATGAGGTTTGGGATATTATTGTTGAACATCTGCCTATTGGTACTGTCTCTAAGAGGGATCGAGCTATTTCGGTATTGTCTTCAGTAGAGTCCTCTGGGTCTTCAGAGAGTGTCAATGATTTGGCAACATCTTTGACATCTATCTCCTCTGACTCGGCATCTGAGGGTACCCTACTGCTTCACTGGGCATGCAGGACAGTTCATCCAGATAATCGGGAGGTAGGTGTGGTTGATCCACTCATTGTGGTATGCCGTCTTAACTCGTATGGGGCTTAGGTGAATCCTTGGGTACAGAGTCATTGCATGGGTGATCATGTGTGTGACCCTGATTGCTGTACTGCAGGTGGTATGATTTCTTTGTTGCTGTTTGTGGCTGTGGAGGATTGCCCTTGGATTTGAGGTGCAGCTGTGCTTTTTCTGATACCAGAAATGGTGTCTGTGAGACACTAAACCCCCCTTGCAGTGGGCTCCAGATATTGAGCAGTGGTGCACACTGCGAGTGAAGTATGCCACAGGCAAAACCTCAGTTGCCTTGGGCAAGGTGCAAGTGTCTCTTTCAAGCAAGAGGGGCAACAGACAAACCAACCCTAATACACAGGAGTGGCCCAGAGGCACACCAAGTATGTAGAGGAATGCTCCAAAGGTCTCTGCATTGAACCAATGGTCGATAGAGAGGAACACACACCACCTGAGAGGTATCTGAGTGTGCCCAAGGCTGAGAAAGGCCAATCTGAAGCTAGGTATTGATCGTCTGAGGTTGTACGGGAGTCTCCCAAGTTTACTGGTTTGGACTTGGTCTGATTCAACAGAGTAAATCTAGTCCAAAGGGGAACTGCTCTTTTTGGTCTATGGATGTCTTTCCTAAATACACATTGGGGGCTACCAAGTCATAATCTACCATCCCAAAACACACACCTGGACCTGATGAGATCCAGCCTTGTCACCCCGTGTCCAAGTCAGGGAGACAGACACTTCCTAGTGAGAGTGCTTGTCCAACTGACTGGTCCCTTGGCATTCCATGACATGCCTTTCCTGACCAGTCATTCAGCCCCCAAGGCACCATGCCAGTTTTGTCGTCATATATTTGTGTTCCAAGCTTTGTCACCTGTATTCTGGGTAGTTGGTATCAGCACCTGCATTCAGGTTTCCCGAGAGGTCTTGGAGATTTGCTTGGGAAGTATTCAGGAGCTCACTCTTTTGGAGTGTGTTTTTCTGTGTACTGGTTTGGGGGTAGATAGTGGGGAGAGATGAGAGAGTACTGGATGCCGCTTCCCAGGGGGTGGGGGAGGGAGTGTGGGCGCATAGATGTATCATACTGGAGACTCAGAGTGTGTATTATTGGAGGGGGGGGAGCCAGTGAGGGCGCCCTCTGTACATCATCAAGAATGGAAAAGTATACTTGTGCTATTATCACCAGTTGTGTATCATCATGTCAGATGGAATTGACTTCCTTGAGGATTTTACTCCTCTCATGGTCCTTTTCATGCTCTACGTCAGGAGAGAAGTTGGTCAAGTAGGCTTTGGGCTTAATCCTGTTATGGGCTACATCAATCCATTTGACAAGTCCAAGAAGACCATGACAATGCACTGCAAGCTAGTTCCTGTCTGTGAGGATGGAGTGCCATTCCAACTAGCTGATAACACAGATATTCACTACAAAAAGCACTATAGTGCTATGCAGACTCCTGCCTGAAGGGTCTTAAACCTCTTGATTGTCCCCAAAGAGGGTTCTGCAGTGTCTCAAGGAATGAGGGAATCAAATCAAATGCAGGACAAGGTCTTTCAAGTGTGGAAGATGGACAGAGTGAAGAGCAGCAGGACATGTCCTGATGGCAGGATGTAGGAAGCAGGAGGTGAAGTTCACTCTGGGATGAAGGCCTTGGTCAGGAAGGCCAAGGGGCAGATAGGAGTAGAGGGGAGCCCGTGAGTCCATCCACTCTCTGGAGAAGAGTTTGGAGCTGTGGACTGGGGCTTAGGGCAGTCAGAGGTGGAGAGATCGGTGAGCAGGAGTGGGAGTGGTGCACAGCAGTCAAGTCAGCAGCTGCAGGATGCACAGAGGGGATGGTTGTAGAGGACGAGATCAACTCCAAGATTGGAGGTGAGCAGTAGAGTGTGGTGAAAATACTGAGTTCTGGTTGTTAGTAAGAAGGAATCAGATGATTGAGTTTGAGGGAGATGTGTCTAGTGGGTTAATACCCTCATTCTGGTCAAGTTCTGTGGGTTCCAGATTGAAGGATTCGAGTTGCAGATGTTCTGGTGTGTCAGGGCCAACAGAATCGGCAGAGTGTACTAGTGGGGAAGCATTCAAAGCTTAGCACCAGCAGAGTGCTTGAGATGTGTAGGGGATTGTCAGTGGCTGTGTCAGAAGATGCAGAGACATGCTAACAATAGCGCAACTTCTCAGAGCAGGATTGTCCTCAGTGCGGACAGCTGGTCCCTGTGCTCAACAGGACATTGTCTGGAGTACCAGAGGGAGCAAGACGAGATATGGAACAAAATCAGAAGATAAGAGATGAGAGGTGGGTGAGGTCAAGGTAATGAGAACAAAGTGGAACAAGGCAAAGATGGAACAGATGGAATGAGTGCAACAAGCGCAACACAAATAAAACAAAGTTGAGGTGAGTGATTTGAGTCACTAAGGCACCAAAGTGTACCTAGGGACCATCCTGAGAGATATCACATGAAGTTAGGCATCAAAACTCGGGGGTGGAACTGCTGTTCTATCTACAACATTTGGCACTCTATAAATACCAAAGAAGTGTCCTGCATAAACATGAAAGGCAGAATAAAATAGGACAAGTCCTCTATTGTCCTACCACTGAGCCACCCAAGTGTTCCTTTGAGTGGCTCCATGATCCAGATAACTGAAAGGCAGGAACAGCACATGTTGACTTGGAATAGCATTGGTGAGCTTCAGGATCCTTTGTATAGAGCCGGTGTAGCGCTCTGCGCTTACCTATGCGTCAGCCAGCCATTCTTTGACTACTGTACACTTTCCCAATGTTCCCACTCTGCCAGTTTCCCATTTAGGTAATGATCCTGCCACCTGTCATTCCCACTTATACAACATTCCCGACTTTATGGCTTTCTTTCATTTACAATGTTCCTGATGTTTTGACATTCCTGATGTTTTTGACATTTCAATGTTCACACTTTTACATGTTCCCACTTCATCGGACACTTATCACTGCCCCTTCCATGTCTGTCCCGACTATCTGATGTTATCATTCAACTATCTGTTGCACTGGCCGACATCCCTTACTCCTTTTTCTTATCATTTGGATCTCTGGCCGCTTTATCCCGATTCAAGTCATATCTTTTGTCACCCCTGCACACTGCGCTCAATATGCGGGAGCTGATGACTGTCTTACATGGTATATGCCACATCCCTTTCAGCTTTCCTGCTGTTTTTCCAATGCCAATTAATCCCGCTTCACTGTAGTACTTAACAAACAACATGTACTGCAGAATAGAGAGAGTTGGCAGTGCCCCAGGAGGGTGCCTACATTTCCCCCTTCACATCTAATGCTTCTGTCTGACTCCTAAGTCATCATCTGCACTGTCCCACTCTATCTGACACCTGTCTCTGCCCAACAATTGATGGCTCCCACTTCAACGTATGCAATGTCCCACTCTGATGCATGATTTTGTCCTGCTTTTTTGAGTGCTTTTCCCCAGGTTGCTGGATGACTTCTCCTGCCATTGTATGCACCAGCCTGACCTATGTGACCACCTGTTCCTGCACCTGCACACATTTTCCTGCAAGCCCTCTGCTGCACTCAGTCCATTGTTTGGGTATTCATGTACCTGTTCCCACTTGATCTGGCCCTCTTGCTTCTAAGAGTCACTGTTGTAACCCTCTTTGGGATGAACATGGAGCACTTCCTGCTTCACCTGCACCTTCATGAGGAGAGCAGCCCTACCCTACACTGGAACAACCAATGCCAGGCTGCTGCATGTTTGTTAGACAAAGGCAAATAAATGAACCTTTGGCAGGGTCAAGTGGACATGCATACAAATAAGTGCTCCAGGGTTGGTCTGAGTTGCTGATGTGTGTTATCCAGTCATTGCATGCATTCTGTGTTCAGGTAAACACCACTGATCTGGGTGTACTGCTTAGCTTGATTGCTGAGCTGAGGCTCTTCAACTTTGTGACATACATTGTGTGTGTTCTGCTCATTCCATGCCCAATGAACTGGTTGGTGTTACAGCACTTTGAGTGTGGGAGGGATGTCAAAACAGGCACAGGCAGGATTTGGTTAAGGTCAGGACAGCAATGGCAAAGGCGGCAGAGAGGCAGTTTGTATCGGGACACTTTCCATGGGATTTTAGTGAGACAGACAGGCAGGGACTTAGATGAGAGGAGTCAGAGGTAGTCTATTCTGCAGAATGATGTGCTACATGCTTTCCTATAAATATGTTTTACCACACTAGAGGGAGCAGAAAATTGATCTGGCGGATATCTGGAATAGTTGACTTATTAGCTTAATGATGGAGAACTTGCTTTGTATCACACCTTGCAAACTAAAGCAATCTATTGGTGGGTGACACTGCCCAACATTCTCAACAATAGGAGTCCCATATGCAGACCATCACATATAGGTATCGAGAAGGCCTGGATATAACCCTTTCCACCTTTCAGCTCAAATGTTTGTCCTTTCTCACTCTTGCTGGTGATTGTAAGTACTAAGAACATGTCAGCAAGTTTGACAATAGTAACCTGCAAGTTTCTTACCGTTGGCCATGCTTATTTGTCTGCAGTTCTGCCAAGATCTCACTGCCATCAAAGCTCATATCCTCAGCAGACTACTCTTCATCCTTCCATGTGGAATTGTCCAGTAGCTTGAGAAAATCATTGCTGTCCATGTCCATGAACTCAGAGCCATCATCTTCTTGTCCACCAAGTGTATTTGTGACCAACACATTCTCCATTCTTTGCCTTTTGATCTGGGCCAGGATAGCTGTAGTGAATGGTAAGTATTCAGTCCCAACAATTGATAGCAACTCACTGTTTGCTGTTTCCTTTCACAACATTGCTAACTCGACTCTTCTTTGTGTCAGGCTCGACAAGTTCATGATCAACGTGACCTGTTTCTTCAAGCCTGACTCTGATTGCAGGGACACAACCAACTTCAAAGTCCTTGAGACACCAGCTCTGTGTTTTGGAGGCATGTCAATAACAGTGTGCAGGAATGAGGACAACACGTGATACAACTGATCAATGCTCAGTCACAATACAATCACTTCCTGATACAGAAGTGGTTGGTCATGATCATCCCATTATGTACTTGAACACACAATGTCGTCGATGCTCAATTCACACTCACACCATGGTAGACATGCCCAGCATTCTCTGCATGAATGAAAGACTAATGTCATTAATAATAGTTTGAAAGTACTATACAGCAGCTATGGAATGAAAAACAAATGAAGTAAATACATGGAGAAATGGCTGAGATCATTGTGCTCACTGTCTACAATGCTGAGCATGCATGGTGGTGAGGGATGGACTGTTAGGCGGGAGTACGGGAGATGACTCGGACTGGGCAGGCCTCGGCTGACTGTTGTCTGGGATGTGCTATACTCGAGCGGGGACTCGGGACACGCTGTACTCAGGCTAGGTCGTCGCGGAGGTAAGAGGATTAATACAAGTCTAAAATAATACAAGGGGGACGAGTCTCACCTAGGTCGTCGCAGAGGTAAGAGGAAAAGCAGAACAAGGAGTTCATGCGATTCCTGGTCCCTCTTATAGCAATGACCATGAGACTATATTATATAAGAACTATCCAGTTTAAGTAATGGAACAAATGAAGGTGGGAACAACTGGAATGAGTGCATCGCCACCTAAGGCTAATGATCCTCAGGATGAAAACCTCACGCCATAAACCCTTTGGGAGAAACCGGTGTTGAGGAAACCCATGAGGCTACAGGGGTGTGGAGTGGGGATTGGGGAATAAAAAGGAAAAAAGGAGAAGGAAACTGAGTTCTAACATGGACACAACAACAGCAGCCCCTAGCAATGGCAAGCAGAGGCCTAGCAAGAGGGCCAAGGGCTTAGGTGATGAGGAGCACAGCACTGGCAAAGTGAGATTAGCTGATGATAGACAACAGAGAGCTGATATTACTTACCAAGGTATTTCGAGGACAGCACAGGCACAAACAGTGCCCTCAGCATCAGTGTTGGCAAGGGCACACAAGGATGTTGAGGAGAGGGGCAGGAGATGGTGGTGGGGGGAGAGGATGATGGGCAGAGGGGTGTCACATGATGACACAGTGCTTACATAGCTGATGATCATGACCAGGCATCTATACCTGGTCTCCGCCTGAACTCCCCAGCACAAAGTCTGCAGCTATCATGGTATTTCGATGGTAGTGAGGAAAATACCCAAACAACCCCATTAGACCCCAGTCTAATATACATTGACTAGGGTCTAATTAGGCTGGTAGAGTATGGTGTATAGGTGATTTGAACCCTTTTCGACACCTTTGTTGCCTCAGTCTCTCTGACAGCAACAAAGATTGTTTTGTCCTGTCTGTCTTGTGGGCTCAAGTGTTGGCACTACCTAGGTGCCTTCCAGAAAGCACAATAATCATTGATCACTGTAGCCTCAACCTATAGTCTTTGGGCACTCTAACCTTAACCTTGTCTTGAGGGACTGTAGTTACTTTAACCTCAACCTATAAGTATGGTACATAGTCTTGAGGTACAGTAATGTATAGTGAGTGAGTGTGGTGAGTGAGTGTGGATGTAAGTGCAGTGAGTGTGGATGTGAGTATAGCAAGTGTGGTGAGTGTGGTGAGTACAGTGTGTGCAGTGTGTGCAGTGAGTGTGATGTGAGTGCAGCATGCATATAGTGTGCATGTAGAGTGAGTGTTGGCATGAATGTGGTACACATAGTGTGTGCATAGCATGCATGAGAGGCCAGGTCTGTGACCTATGGGTTAGAATGGTGTTGCACTCCATTGCACAAGAATGGGCCCACAGGACACAGCCAAAGTGTGCAGGAATACTCAGGAGGGTTTGGAGAGTGTGAATGTGAAGTCAAAAGGGAGAAAAACAAACAGCACAAAGTATGGTACATAGTCTTGAGGATATTTTGGTACACAATATTAATATTAATATTAATGCATGGGTATTCAAGCCTCAAAACAACCAGGTATTTTGCTTACTTGGTTAATGTACCAAATTTAGGCTTCCATCCTGACCAAATCTGTGACATCAGGCACACACTGCATTTGTGGTGCTAGTATATATTAGAGTATCCTCTTCACAGATGTGCAAGGCATTCTGGACATCTCATCCTCCTACCACGCATGCAGAGGCTCCAGAGCTATGGGGTATGTCAACTGCTTTGTCTCATTTTCTGATATTTCTTAATAACCTCTTTTATGACCCAGACAGAGTGATCATATCTTGTATAGGCTGTACACATACCTAACTCATGCAATAAAATGGGGATTTTGTTTAATTTCTGGTTTTATATATAGGAATATTTGCCTGCATCAGCAACCTTATCATGGACATCATCAGGTGCATTACTGGTTGTCTAGAGTGGATCGTCTCCGGTAAGCTCCCATTCATATTAGCATCTCATCTCATCTGTTAATCTCACCTGTGTTTAGCAATCACTGGATGTATAACAGGCATATGCGATTGCATTACAGGATGTCTCTGCTGTGGGTGAGTGACGATAAACTTCTGAAATAGTTTGTGTGGACTGTCGCTGATGCAGATGCCTACAGGAGAGTCTAGCAGAGGGCTTCAGGAAAATACTACCCTCACAGTGATACCCATTCCTGAAGCCCTATTATCTCCTCATCCTTACATATGCTTACAACAATCGATGTTTCGGACCCCCTTAATACCTGCTGGACACTATATCTCTCAAAAACATTGAATTGCAAAAAATCTTGTATGTATATTGCAAGGACGATATTCTACAAATGAGCAAGCAAACATAATAAACCAATCACTACTGGATAACAAAGTGCGACAGAATAAAACACTGAAAATGGGTAGAGAAGAGGGGTCACTAGCATTGCATTATTTGGGGTACGCACTTCCACATGCCAGACATCACCATGATCTCTCCCGCGACCTTCCAAGAACGTAGGCATGCGTGGTCCACAAGAAAGTGCTATGAACAAATTGCAAGAGACCACAGGACCAAGCTGGCTTAACGTCCCATAAAATAAAAGAAAAAGAACCGATACTTCACATATAGCAAGAATAACTGCACCCTTGTCAACTACGTCAAATACAAGGCTGCTCGTCCTCCAGAAGAAGGATGTTCACCTCCCTGAAAATGACCTCTATGAGATCGCCAGCGTGATCTTCCAGCCGGACGCCAATTCGTTCGAATCATTTCACCCAGAATGCCCAGAATGCGACACCCAATGCACACCATGGCACACTCCGGAAGCATGCCTGATCAAAGTCAAGCAGCCGCACGGCCGTGACCTTCGGAAAGCGGCCGCGGTCGATGAGTACGGGAAATGCTACCTTCAACATGTGCAGTACGGCGCGTTGTGCAGCATCATGCTCCGGTCGGAGCACGAGCGCACCGGCTCGCAGTCGAGACTGGGAAGAGCTGAGCAGATGCAAGCCACGCAGGCCAATGCACTCAATCTTCGGGTGGCCATGGTGTGCTTGTGTGGCTGCCCAGTACACTTGTAGCACTAATTCCTTGAGGTTAGGACAGCGCGTAAACAACATCTCCGGACCCCGCCACGGGAGTCCTGGCATTGGAATGGGAAGCGAATCCGGTTCACCTGCATAGTCGAACTCCAGAGTGCTCAGTTTCGATCCGTGGACTGCGAAGAAGTGATGCGCCTTATCAAGCTCGGCCTGGCCGCAAAGCACAACTTGGCGCAAGGAGGGAAGCTGCCACTTCGCCATGAGCATGAGGACAATCGATGGATCGAAGTCGGGCGAGACCAATTCTAGGGTGTGCATTTGTGGAAGTGAGACATGCCCAGCTGCCTTTAGCCTCTCGACGTGCGTCACATTGATGTTCTGCTGCACGCACATAAAGAGCGACTGCAGCTTCGTCGCCTTTGAGATCAGACGGAACATTTCTGTAGTTTGGGATGGCCCTAGGTCACATGTCCAGTCGAGAGAGCGAATTGCGCGGGGACAGGACTCAAAGACGGCTGTTATTAGTTCGACGGGGACGCCGTCCGTCTCCTCGAGAGCACCGACGGTCAGGATACGTAGATTTGGACAGCATCGAATAACACGTGCTGCAGCTAGGCCGAGCTCTTTTGTCCAACATTGTGTATTGATTTCCATCCTTTTGACATACCATCCTGCGCCGTGGCCTCCGCGGTCTACATCCACGTGTCTACTGTCTTCAAACCCATCGGCAAGCTTGCACCAGTTGTATGTGTCTTGAAGAAATAGGTATTCGAAGATGAGTTCTTGCGCAAGCGCACGCCAGGTCCGCGAGACGAGGCAAAGGGCTTGTTTTGTACGGTGGTTCGCCTTCAAGTGCTTAAGGAACATACTGTACCCGTTTGTAATATCAGAGAGATCAAAGGGTGAACTGCATACAACGAGGTCAGTGAACTCGCTCGAGCACAGGGCAAAAAAGCACATACGTAAACGACGTGTCGTACCCGCCTGTAACTCAAGTTGCATACACAAAGATTTCCCTCCACAACTTGATTGGCAGTCGCGCAGATGCATGCGTGAACGAGATATTGGGCAATGGGATGGGCGTGACTGTCGAAGGCAGCGACAAAGGCGATGGGAAGAATGGGATGTCCATCGCGAACGACGAGCGCAAGGGCGCGTTCGACGTGATGTGAGGGTTAAGACGAACGCGACAGGTTTGGCTTTAATACAAGTAAGTCACATGGATGTGTTTGATCACCGCGCGCATCGCACTTTGTATGACTCGGACCACAGCCTAGCAAATAAGCAAAAGTAACATTCATATAATGAATCATAATGCACAATAAATCGCGCCCCGAGCTCGTCGTACACAGTGCGATGCCGTTGATTGCTACACTCCTTTCATGCCACGAAGACACACGTTAAGATGTCTGCGGATGATCTTATTCAAAGCTCCGGAGGCGGCGAGAGTCGCAAGACTTCTAGATTCAACACAGCTTAGTGAAAGGCCTTCCAAGCATGCCTCAACCTCGGAATTGAGCAACGCATGTGTAATGCGAGGTGACAATAGAAAGCACAATAGTGATATAAGTATGTCATTACATAGTGTACAATGGGTCTATCGAATTACACGAAAACAAGACAGGATATCAGATCAACAACTTCTGCACCAATCGCTTCGAGTAATACTGGACAAAGAGACGCGACAGACAAATGCAAGAAGATGGTGTGTGTGTGTGAAAGGGGGAGGGGGGAGGTAGAAAGGCAAGAAGCGAAAACAAACAACGCTCAGAGGATAGTAGCAGTAACCTTCTGCAAAGTTGTTACAGGAGGCTTCTTCGACAGCTCGGTTTCCTCCAACGGCGGTATTGCCGTGACGAAATCCATATTGGTAGGCTTCTAGGACTTCGTACCCTTGATGATTTTGTAGCCGAAGTAAACCGCAAAGAAAAACGGGACGTTGATATTTTGATCAATGTACTACTTCACTCACCCTGTAAGGCGAAAGAATGCTTGCAGGCACCAGGATCGCTGTCTTAGGCGACAGATGGAAGTCCAAGTCGCTAGAGACATTCCTCAGCTCGAGGCTTGGTGGAAGGTTTTTAACAGGCTTTCAACACGAGTCAGCAGAGCCGGGAAGCGCACCACCCAAATCACATTAGTTCATGCTGTACATTGCTTTTTTTGTCCATCTTCATGTGCAGATTAGCCGACCCTTTTGTAAACCCGTCTACGGGCACATGTATGCCATGACACTCACCAACAAAGCCATACGAACCTGGATTAAACACATTCTATCTGAGCCGTGTTCCGTGAACATTAAAACAGGAAAGACATACGAATAACCCATAGTGCATCTGTTGGAAGTAAACTGCCCTGTGAGAATCGAAGTCGACTTCCGGGTCAATTTCTACATTAAAAAGTTACAAGTTTAGACGTCTGAGGGCTTGCGAGAAGAAATAACACACCGTTTACACGAGGCAAAGGATGCATGACAATCATCTCCTCCTTCGCCCTTGATAGGACAGAGTGGTCGATTCTGTATGCGTCCTTCATACGGATCCAGTCTTCCTCGTTCTTGAAGCATTCCTTCTGTACACATTGTGGAGATCCCGATGCCGCTGGCCTCGGAATCGGCTCTATTAGGTTCGACTCGACTCAGGACAGTCTTACAAGTATCCCCGACGCATTTCAGGACAGTTTCAGTGTTTGGCAGTATTAACTTGACGCATACAGCTTGGTTCTGCACCGGTGAGCCACCGAAGTCCGTTTTGGGTCACATCTGGTATTGTTCCGAGCCTCCCGAAGCTTAATTACTCATGTTCTCGAGTTACGGCTCCGAGTTCCGGCTATTTGGTGTTGTTTGGCTAGAGCCTCCAGTCTGTCTTTGTGTCCTTTGTACACCGCTCAGAGGCTCAACCCTCTGTTGGTTATTTAAACACTCATGTAAATGTCTCAAAAATACAAGTTTAGTTCCCCTGAGTCAGTCCCAGTCTTTAGTTCTCGTCTCCGTCGCCGTTCAGTGTCGTTCCGTCCGTTCCATCCGTTCCGTCTCGAGTTCCGTTTTCGGCCAAATCTTGCTTTCACTATATCGCCCTCAGTTCTTATCCGTTTCCCGAGCTCTCTTCAGATTCTTAACCTCGTCGAAAATCGCTTTCGAACACTGTCTTTTCTTGCACGATTCCGAGCCCACGTCGTAGAGCTACGAAAATAGCTTTTGGTTCCGGGAGTTCCGTGCGTTCCGCCAGCCGCAACCAGTGCAACTGCTATATCTCCGTCAATTCTGCATCGCGTCTCGAGATCTTTTCAGATTCAGAATCGTCTCGACGAATAGTATTGATTCCTGTCTTCACTGGCGAGTTTCCGAGCCCGGGTTGTCAAGATCGTAGTTGCTCTTTGTTCTCCGACCGCATTTAGGCACGTTTTGCCGGTCGTCCTTTGTACTCGCGTCCTCGAGTCGACACCTAGCCCCGAGTATTCTATTACACTTCCCCACACTTCCTGACACTATCCCCTCCATCAGACACATTAGAGTGAACCCCCAGTGGCCGAACTCAACCAGGTCCGAGTCTGCCAGTAGACCGTACCATCACCTTTCAATGTGTAACATGAAGCACATCTGTTTCGGAGAGAACTTCCTCTAGCGAGTCGCAAACGTGAACAAAGACACCCACTTTTCGGGCCGCATTGATCACGCTTTGCGGCATCGCGAGTGAAGGCGGAGCGACAAAGTTTAGACGAACGGAATACAGACAGAGAAGCGTCACGAGACTGTGCACAGTATGCCCGTTCTTCAGGTCGCCTAATAGCATGACAGTACGCCCATTGACCGTACCAAGCTCCAACCGTATAGTGTAAACGTCCAGCAAGGCTTACAAGAAGATTGTCAGATTACGAGCCGGAGACTGTGCAACAAAAACTTACCTGAGTAGGATGTTCACCAATGCTGTTGCCCGCATTGATGATTGGAATAGGCGAGAACTTTGCCGCCGTTTTAGAGCTGCCCACCTCCGAATGCCTCATGACAATCGCATCCACATAGCAACTGAGCGTACGCACAGTGTCCTCAAGAGTCTCGCCTTTCTGAACTGATGCCCTGTCTGCATTGACCTGGACAACCTCGCCTCCACACCGCTTCATTGCAGTGTCGAACGATGCACTGGTGCGGGTTGACGGTTCATAGAAGAGCGTACAAAGGATCTTGCCTTTGAGGATGTCTAGAGTGCCATTACGCTCGACTTGTAGCCGCATCTCGTGTGCCAAACTAAAGAGATCGTGAATATCCAAGTGAGTGAACTGCTTGACGGACAGGATATTCTTGCGGTAGAAGGACGGATGTGGTGTAAGTGGAGAGAAAACTCGAGGAGCGGAAGCAATCGCAAGCGCATTCGGGCTTGCGACCGCAGAGGTCAGAGGCATCGGACCATAGTGAGGAGGAAGAACACCATCTGCAGGCTTCAAGAGTAAAGGAGACGGATTTGACACGTGCTCCGAGGAAAGCAGCGGTCGACCACCGCTGACAGATGCTCTCCTGTCAGCGATTGGAGGCCGGTTGATTGTCGCACTTGAAATATCGCGTCCTAAGGGCGCAGAGAGCAGGGTACCATCGAGGAAAACAGTCTGCCCATGCACAATAACCCTGTTGACTGCCCCGCTAACCTTCGACTTGTCTATCGGAGACCAAGAAGATTTCATTGCTGCTATAATAGATCGACGATATACTACAACCTCGACCTGAGTATGGGACTGATCTGGAAGGCCGAAAATCCTAATCGGGTTATCATGCAAGCACTCCTGGATGGCCTGCAGTGTGATCTTGCCATCTGAGACAGCAGTCAATAGCAGAGGCAGAGTATCTTCGATACCAATGGAAGCGGAAACAGTCTTCTTGAGCTGTGATGCCAGTTCGTATGGGATAGTACCAATGGAGAAAGCATCGACTACATCTAGGTGCTCCCAGAATTTCTCTTGGTCCTCTTTCGATGGCAGGCATTTGGCGCCATGGAAATCTTCGGAAGTGTAAAAGAGACAGTATACAGAAACGTCGCAGGTGACTTTCAGCTGCTTCGCTTTGCTCAAAGAAATCAGAACAAGATCTTCTTTACTGCGCACATCCGTAACATGCACGGCGCGGCCATGCAAGCTCGCAAGTAAAAGCACTGATGCAAGATCGGAACCTTTCGCGTCGGTAACAATGGGCTTATCTGCTGGCCAAGCCGCGAAATGAGAAGCAACTACGGTGATCTACTGAGACAACGATCGAGTTGCAAATGAATCACTGAACGGAACGAACAACGATTTAGACTCTGCCTGGGCTTCATCGTCCAGCGTCTGGACATTGCCGGAGCAAGCGACAACACTCAACGCATAATTTCAGTACGCCGAACCTGCAGCGCTAGAGTGGGCAGCATCGAGTGACGCTGCATCGGCAATCTGAGCAGAAGTGCCAAAGGGCATAATCAATGCCGTGGTAAAACCTCCACTTAGAGAAGCCTTCGTAACATCCTCGAAATCTTTGTTGGAAGGGGAGATGAGTCCGGGGACAAATGAAGAGACATTAACAAGTCTGGGGAAACTGTGTGCTGCATGGGATGTTTCGTAGTTGACGCTTGAGACTTCCAATGATGACTTGCGGATGAGCGCCTCAGCAAGTAACTTAGCGCATTTAATATTGTTGAGTAGCGGAACCGCGAAATCGACGGCCATACGACACGTTCGGTATCCCTTACTCGTATAACTTGCCGGGCGACGGTAGTTGTTTTTGGAAGGGAGATTAATATACATGTCGATGAGATTGTTCGCCAAGTGTTCCGCTAACGAGTACTCAGACTTCTCCTTCCCTTTATCCTCAAGCAGATCCAGATACTGCATGGCACATATCAGGCATGACAAAACAAATACAATATTTGAGCACTGACCTTGCATGGAACATGGTGTTCGGTGAGGAAATCAGCTGTACCCAATGTAGCGAAGATATTGTATCCTGCTGCCGCCAGCCTCTGCACTGATGGTAAGATTTCCATTTTCTCCTTGAAACCGCCAATCAAGAATAGAATGTTCTTCTTTGGAGGCTTGATGCCTGAAGAGATCAAGGCCTTCAAGTAAGCCTCGTATTTGTCTCGTCCAAAACAAGCGACTTCTCCAGTAGATGCCATTTCAACTCCAAGGACGGGATCTGCGCCGGACAAACGACTGAAGCTGAATTGCGGAACCTTGACTCCAACATAGTCCGGCGGCAAGTTGAGTTCTGGGTAGGGTTCGACAGTAATTCCTAACATGACCTTCGTTGCCATCTCAATAGCGTCCACGCCTGTGACCTTCGAGACGAAGGGGAAAGAGCACGCGGCACGCAGATTGCACTCAATGACCTTGATCTCATTATCCTTCGCGATGAACTGGATGTTGAAAGGCCCGGTGACGTTGAGGGTGTTTGCAATTTTGGCCCTGGCTTCTTCGATGCGGCACACAGTCTCTGGATCGAGATCTTGAGGGGGTAGAATGAGAGTCGCATCTCCGGAGTGAACGCCTGCATTCTCAACGTGCTCAGATATGTAGTGCATAACTAGCTTGCCATTCCTCGCTACCGCGTCCATTTTGATCTCCTTGGCTTGCTCGATATACTTCGTGACGACAACCGGGTGGTCTCGCGATACAGCTGCAGCCTGCGTCAGGTAGTTTGACAGGTCGTCCACAGATGAAATGACGTTCATCGCCACGCCCGAAAGCACATAAGATGGCCGGATGAGTATGGGGTAGCTAACCTTTTCGCAGAATTCCTCGGCCGTGTCGAAGCTCGTCAGCTCCTTCCACAGCGGCTGGTCAACGCCGATCTTATCCAACAGACGCGAGAACTTATACCTGTTCTCCACGGTGTCAATCATCTCTGGAGACGTGCCGTAAATGTTGACATTCTCGCGCTGAAGTGGTAGAGCGATGTTGTTCGGTGTTTGGCCACCCATAGAAAGAATGACGCCTCTAGATTGCTCAGTGTCGTAGATATCGAGAATAGTCTCTAGACTGATGGTCTCGAAATAAAAATAAATAAAAAAAGGCGGTCTGCTTCATCGTAGTCTGTACTGACAGTCTCCGGGTTGTAATTAACCATGTCCATCTTGATTCCCTGGTCGCGGAGTGTCCTGATAGCATGAACAGCACACCAGTCAAACTCGACAGACGAGCCTATGCAATAGACGCCAGAGCTGAGCACCACAATTCCATGGTGGTCAAAACTGACATCGTGTTCGATAGCATTGTACGTGGTGTACAGGTAGTTGGTGAAAGCCAGGAATTCAGCAGCAACCGTGTCGATCTGCTTAACGAAGGCGAGACACCAAATTCTTGACGAAGGCGGCGAACTGCTAGCTCTGTGGACTTAAGGCAGCTAGCAAGCTGACGATCTGAGAAACCCATTTGTTTGGCCTGCGTCAGGAGGCTCTTGTTCAGGGATGAGACGCTGCTTTCTCTGCGAAGCATCATCAGCATTAGTACTCCTTTGCGAAAAGCACTGCGGATTCTTACGAGAGATATTGCTCCATCTTGTACAGGTTTTGTAGACGAGTCAAGAACCACTTGTCGATGTTTGTGATCTGCCAGATTTTCTCAACGCTATAGCCTCTTGAAAATGCCGTATGGATAGCAAATATACATTTGTCCGTGGGATTCAAAAGCTCATTGTCGATGTCTTCGACAACATCGTTCTAATTCAAATTTCAGCCTCGGCTAAAAAGAGTATGCAGTGGAATATCCAACTACCTTTGAGAACCCGGGGAAGTGGTCACCGATCGCGCGGATAGCCTTTTGGATTGTTTCTTCAAACGTACGACCAATCGCCATGACCTCGCCGACACTCTTCATACTGCTGCTCAGCAGCTTGCTCACGCGGCTGAACTTCTTGAGATCCCAGCATGGGATCTTCACAACCACGTAACCTAAGCTCGGCTCGAAGCACGCCGAAGTAACCTTTGTGATGGAGTTCTTAATTTCGTTGAGCGGTATACCAAGTCCGAGTTTTGCAGCGATGAAGGCGAGCGGGTAGCCAGTTGCCTTTGATGCGAGAGCGGATGAACGGGATAGACGAGCATTGACCTGTGATGAAATTGTTTAGTACATAGATCGGAAGGAGAATAAAGTAGAGGTTTTACCTCGATAATGCAGTACTCCTTCGAGAACGGGTTAAGCACATATTGGATGTTGCATTTGCCAATAACCCCTAGATGTCGGATAACATTGATTGCAGTCGTATGTAGCATGTTGAAATCCGCATCCGAGAGCGTCTGAGAAGGGGCTACAACTATCGAGTCGCCTGTATGGATACCAAGAGGATCGAAGTTCTGTGAAGAGCACATATAAGCGATGACTGAAGCTTAGAATTATAAGAAAATCGAGCATACCTCCATATTACATACGGTGATACAATTGTCTCTGCAGTGTTAGAACCTGAACTTTCACCTTTTTCTTTATTTTCCCTTTTACCATTTCCTTTATTATATTCGTCCTTTTCATTATAATTAATCATCTTTTCAATCATTTCCCACACTCTTTTCACATGACCTTCATTCGTTCCATTCCGCCCCCTTTTATGTAATCTTAGACAAAGGGGCAACCGGTTCTCATGGGGTGATCACTGTATATAAGGAAGAGGAATCGCATCTGAACACCTGTTCTGCTTTTCCTCTTACCTCCGTGACGACCTAGGTGAGACCGCGTCCCCCTCCTGTAGTAGAGTACATTGTATTAATCCTCTTACCTCCGTGACGACCTAGCCTGAGTACAGCGTGTCCCGAGTCTCCGCTCGAGTATAGCACGTCCCAGACGACAGTCAGCCGAGGCCTGCCCAGTCCGAGTCGTCTCCCGGACTCCCGCCTAACATAAAAGCAGAACCTCACCCAGGCTCATCCCCAGCGTACGTCGTCGCTGTCGACTCGCCCTCACTCGGTCTAGAGGAGCACTCCCCTCGAAGGACCTGACGTGTAAACCCCCTAAACGACAACCCTCAACCCTGCCCGGACGTTTTCGGACGTTCGTGTATTACGTAATCACTCCAACCAACCTTTCCCGACCCTGGCTCTCCGGATTAGCCTCTGGTGGAGCACGCACCTGACGTGGACGTGGGTAACCAGATGAGTACAAACTTCGACGACAATCTCGTTTGTGATCTCACTCGGACCCTACCGCCTCGTCATCAACTTCGCTGACGAACCTGCTCAACGTTGGCGTAACCCCGGTACCAACGCACACCCGATCCCTGTTCCTCCTCCATCGTCAACATAGATCTCGACGAGGAACAATGTCGTGCTCTCCCGCCTCGCTCCTGGTACAATGAGGAACGCCACTCCTGGTTCACGGTCACTCAAACAGGTGTTGAATACGTTATCTGGTGGCGTCCAGAGAAAGGACTCTGGTATTCGACGCTTGAAGGAGGAAGAAGATTAAAGTGGGCTCCTGCGTCGATAGATCAGACAACCCCAAATTTGCCATCGCTTTCGACGTCAACCATTCTCCCACCGATTCCAGGACCATATAGAGAAGCGCGACGAGATTCATCACCACCGACCCCCCCTGAGCGACAAACGGACACGCCTAGAACAACAATGTCAACGGGAAGCTTCAGCGCGCAACAATTGGAGCAAATCGCGGCAATCGTAGCGGGCGCCTTCGCTCACCAAGCCGCAAACGCCCCAGCGGGCCCTAGTACCGCTGCTGTACCAAACATCGACGTCGCCCGACCACATGAATTCACTGGTGGCGACGATTACCTCGACTTCAGACGTGAAGTCCTTCTTTTCGTATCTGCAAATCCAAGTCGATACCCTACGTCAGAGAGTAAGATCTATGTAGCTCTCTCCTACCTGAAGGGTGGTAACGCGGCAACGTGGGCGCAGAACTACGTCGAGGAGTCGACAACGTCGGGAATCGTCACCTTCACCGACAGCTGGGAAAGATTCCAGGAATGACTCAACGCCTCGTTCGACGACCCGAATCGCAAGGAGAAAGCGCTGAAGGATTTCCGAGATAAGGTTCAGAAGGACCTAACTGCGGACGAGTTCTTCCAGAAGTTCGACGTGATCATTAAGCGCGCCGAGCTGAAAGACGACAGCGTCATCTGCAATCGCCTCAAGCGAGCGATGAACATCGAGGTGGTCCGTGGAGTGCTAAGGTCGATGCCAGTCCCAACGAAGTACGAGGATTGGAAGAACAAGGCAATCGAAATAGACCGCGGCGAGCAGCAGATTCGCGCTATCCAACGAGGACGCGCCTTTCTTCCCCCTCCTCGCCTACCACAACAAGCGCCCCCAGCTTGCCGTCAGGTAGCGGCCCCTCACGCCGACAGACGTGATGCGACCGGCGTCACTTTTGGAGGCGCTGGTCAGCCGATGGACGTCTCAATGAACGAGGCACAACGACAACGTGCGTGCTGGATCTGTGGCGGGTGGGGCCACTTTAAGGACAAGTGCCCGCAAGCGAAACCGATCATCCAGCACATGCTGGAACTGATGGCACCAGGCGAACGTCGTGTCCTCGCCAACGAGCTCGGAGCAATGAAGGAGTCGGCCTTCGAGGAAGTCGTAGACACTCGGAGGTCGACTGTGGAGGACTATGTGGAGGAAGAAGACAATGACGAAGAGGTCGTCGACTCGCAGGGTTTTGCGAGTGGTCAGGCATAGCCACCGGGGCGACTGACCGAAGAGAACAAGGAACTTCGAATCTGGACTCATTAAAATATAACCAACCGTCTGTACAATACATAGATGCAAACGACGTCGATGGTTTTCCCGAGTACGAAGTCCCCACCGGTGTGAAGGAAAGCGAAGAATACGAGCAACTGTTCATGAGAGGAACTGGCGGACGCCAGCTGGACCTTCTCCTGAACGTCGAACACAGCGTGGAAGGAGAAGTGAGGGAGGTGGACGCACACGCACTCGTGGATTTGGGATGTATGGGATCGTGCATTGATGTGAGATTCGTCGAACGATATGGGCTGGAGACGAAACGTTATATCCGGCCCCTTGCGGTACTCAATGCCGACGGCACGCACAACGAAGCCGGGTTGATCGAAGAGTACGTCGACATTGAACTTACGATCGGTCACCATAAGGAACGGATCGTCCTGGCAGTAACCTCACTGGCATCGTCTAACATCTTCCTGGGGTACGACTGGCTTCGACGGCACAACCCAGAGGTTGACTGGAAGACGGGGACACTCGACTTTACTCGCTGCCCAAGCGAATGTGTGGTGGAGAAGGACGTAGAAGAAGGCATGCGGAAGGTGTTGAGAGTAGCGGAAGAGACGAGGAGGGTGAGAGAGGTGCGAATGGACAAGACGTCCTGGCCCGCATACCTCAACGACTACGCCGATGTTTTCTCGGAGAAAGGGTTCGAGAAGCTGCCGGAACATCGCCCGTGGGACCACGTCATCGACCTAAAACCCAACTTCAAGCCTAGTGACTGCAAGATCTACCCGCTGACACCGACAGAACAGCAGTCACTAAAAGACTTTCTCGAAGAAAATCTGAAGTCAGGTCGTATACGAAAGTCGATCTCACCAATGGCATTGCCCTTCTTCTTCATCAAGAAGGCCGACAAGTCGCTACGCCCGATCCAGGACTACCGTAAGCTCAATGACGGCACGATCAAGAATAAGTATCCCCTCCCTCTCATCGACGAACTTGTTGACAAGGTCAAGAAGGCGAAGTACATCACTAAGCTTGACCTTCGCTGGGGATACTACAACGTCCGGATCCGCGAAGGCGACGAATGGAAGGCAGCATTTCACACGAACATGGGCCTCTTTGAGCCAACGGTCATGTTCTTTGGTCTTTGCAACGCACCGGCAACATTCCAAGCGTTCGTCAACCACATCTTCAAGGGACTGATCTACGACAACCTGATCATCGTCTATCTCGACGACATCCTCATCCTTTCGCAGACTCTTGAGGAACACATCGAGACGTCAAGGCGAGTACTCCAGATCCTGCGAGAAAATGGCCTGTACCTGAAGCCAGAAAAATGCGAGTTCGACGCTAAGACCGTGAAGTACCTCGGGCATATCGTCGGCAATGGCGAAATCAAGGCTGACCCAGCAAAGACAAAGGCGATCGCAGACTGGCCGGTTCCACAAAATCTCAAACAGCTACAGCAATTCCTCGGCATGGGTAACTGGCTGCGACGGTTCATCAAGGACTACAGCAAAATAGTCCATCCGCTGACGTTGCTGACAGGCAAAAAGGACTGGGTATGGGAGACCGAACAGCAGAAAGCGTTCGAGGAGCTGAGACGACGTCTCTGCTCACCTCCAGTCCTGGCCATCGCCAACGACGAGGGCCCTTTCCGCGTTGAGGCGGACTCGTCGAACTTTGCACTCGGAGGCGTGTTGTTGCAGAAACAGGAAGGCAAGTGGAGGGTGATCGCCTATAGGTCAGAAGCGCTCCTACCAGCAGAACGGAACTACGAGATCTACGACAAGGAGATGCTCGCAATCGTTTCGGCACTCAAGGAGTGGAGGCAATACCTCCTCGGTGTGCGTCACCACATCGAGATCTGGTCCGATCATGCCAACCTCACCTACTTCAGATCGGCACAAAAGCTGAGCTATCGACAAGCTCGCTGGCGAACAGAGCTTGAAGAATTCGACTTCCACCTCGAGCACAAGTCGGGGAAGACGATGGGCAAGGCAGACTTACTGTCGCGCAAGGCGGGCTATGATGAGGGAAAGGATGACAACGACGACGTCGTGTTCATCAAGGACAAGTGGCTGAATCATGGAGTGGTAAGGACGTTGCGTGAGGAAGTGTTGGAACAAGTGGGTGACACGCAGAGGGCGCAGGACGAGTTGGAGAAGCCAACAGGGATGACAGAGGTCAACGGATTGTGGCACATGAAGGGCAAGGTATACGTGCCATTGTCAATGAAGGAGGCCGTATTGCGGGAATGTCACGACTCGGTACTAGCTGGACACCCAGGAGCGTCGAAAACGGTGGAACTCGTCCGACGAGACTTCTGGTGGACATCGATGTTCTCCGACGTTAGAGCGTATGTCCGAGGGTGCGATCGCTGCCAGCGGACAAAGGCTCTGAGGGCATCGAGATCAAGGCCACTTCACCCGAACACGATCCCGGAAGGCCCATGGGAAATTGTCACGGTCGACCTCATCGGAGAACTCCCGGACTCCAAGGGGCACAACACAATCTGCGTTTTCGTCGATAGGTTCTCGAAACAGATGCATGCGATCCCGACAACAACGAGGCTGTCAGCAGAAGGCATGGCCCAGCTGTACCGCGACCACGTCTTCCGCCTCCATGGCCTACCGAAGAAGATCATCCATGACCGAGGCACGCAGTTCGATGCGTCAATGATGAAGGAGCTGTACAAACTTCTGCACATTGAAGGTAACCCGTCGACAGCGTACCATCCACAGACGGATGGTCAAACGGAACACGTTAACCAAGAGCTCGAACAGTACCTTCGACTCTTCGTTAACCATCGGCAATCGGACTGGAAGGACTGGCTCCCCCTCGCAGAGTTCGCATACAACAACCGCAAACACTCAGCGACAAAGATGTCCCCCTTCTACGCGAACACAGGACGTCACCCTTTGAGCTTCAACACGACACGAACCTCATCTGCTAACATGTCAGCGGAAGAATTCGCAAAGCACATCAAGGAGACCCATCGCGTTGCTAAGGACAACCTAGTCAAGGCAGCAGAGGACATGAAGCGCTACCATGACCGGTGTGGAGATCCCGATGCCGCTGGCCTCGGAATCGGCTCTATTAGGTTCGACTCGACTCAGGACAGTCTTACAAGTATCCCCGACGCATTTCAGGACAGTTTCAGTGTTTGGCAGTATTAACTCGATGCATACAGCTTGGTTCTGCACCGGTGAGCCACCGAAGTCCGTTTTGGGTCACATCTGGTATTGTTCCGAGCCTCCCGAAGCTTAATTACTCATGTTCTCGAGTTACGGCTCCGAGTTCCGGCTATTTGGTGCTGTTTGGCTAGAGCCTCCGGTCTGTCTTTGTGTCCTTTGTACGCTGCTCAGAGGCTCAACCCTCTGTTGGTTATTTAAACACTCATGTAAATGTCTCAAAAATACAAGTTTAGTTCCCCCGAGTCAGTCCCAGTCTTTGGTTCTCGTCTCCGTCGCCGTTCAGTGTCGTTCCGTCCGTTCCGTCCGTTCCGTCTCGAGTCCCATTTTCGGCAAAATCTTGCTTTCGCTATATCGCCCTCAGTTCTTATCCGTTTCCCGAGCTCTCTTCAGATTCTTAATCTCGTCGAAAATCGCTTTCGAACACTGTCTTTTCCTGCACGATTCCGAGCCCGCGTCGTAGAGCTACGAAAATAGCTTTTGGTTCTGGGAGTTCCGTGCGTTCCGCCAGCCGCAACCAGTGCAACTGCTATATCTCCGTCAATTCTGCATCGCGTCTCGAGGTCTTTTCAGATTCAGAATCGTCTCGACGAATAGTATCGATTCCTGTCTTCACTGGCGAGTTTCCGAGCCCGGGTTGTCAAGATCGTAGTTGCTCTTTGTTCTCCGACCGCATTTAGGCACGTTTTGCCGGTCGTCCTTTGTACTCGCGTCCTCGAGTCGACACCTAGCCCCGAGTATTCTATTACACTTCCCCACACTTCCTGACACTATCCCCTCCATCAGACACATTAGAGTGAACCCCCAGTGGCCAAACTCAACCAGGTCCGAGTCTGCCAGTAGACCGTACCGTCACCTTTCACCGGACAGCAGGAGCTTCGGTGGAGTACAAGGCTGGAGACAAGGTCTTCCTTGACGGACGAAACATCAGTACAGACTCGCCAACAAAGAAACTCGCAGACAAATGGTACGGCCCCTTTGACGTCGTCAACAAGGTAGGAGCGAGCGCGTACAAGCTCAAACTCCCGAAGCGATGGAAAAAGGTCCACCCTGTCTTCAACAAAGCCCTGTTGAAACCCGCCATCGAACCGTCCTTTGAAAGCCAGAAGCAACCGCCGCCGCCGCCGCCAGACATCGTCGATAACGAGGAAGAGTACGAACTCGAAGAAGTCTTAGACTCACGTCTGCACCGAGGGAAACTACAGTACCTTGTCAAGTGGGTCGGCTACAATGAACCTACTTGGCAGCCTGAGACAGACTTCAGCGAGAATGCGAAGGAGGCGATCGCTGAGTTCTACCTCAAACATCCCGGCGCACCTCGGAAACTCGACATCCCTCGTCAACGACTCCGTCCGCTCTTCGTCGACACAGAGCCTGACGACCGCGATCATGGTTGGTCAGGACGCCCAACCTTGAAGGGGGGGTAATGTTAGAACCTGAACTTTCACCTTTTTCTTTATTTTCCCTTTTACCATTTCCTTTATTATATTCGTCCTTTTCATTATAATTAATCATCTTTTCAATCATTTCCCACACTCTTTTCACATGACCTTCATTCGTTCCATTCCGCCCCCTTTTATGTAATCTTAGACAAAGGGGCAACCGGTTCTCACGGGGTGATCACTGTATATAAGGAAGAGGAATCGCATCTGAACACCTGTTCTGCTTTTCCTCTTACCTCCGTGACGACCTAGGTGAGACCGCGTCCCCCTCCTGTAGTAGAGTACATTGTATTAATCCTCTTACCTCCGTGACGACCTAGCCTGAGTACAGCGTGTCCCGAGTCTCCGCTCGAGTATAGCACGTCCCAGACGACAGTCAGCCGAGGCCTGCCCAGTCCGAGTCGTCTCCCGGACTCCCGCCTAACATGCAGTCACGGACGACTTCATACTCGATCTCCTTCCATCCTTTCATGCTCTTCTCTACGAGTACCTGCGGACTCGTAGCGAAGGCTTTACCACAGAGCTCTCACAGTTGAGTTTCGTCTTGTGCGAAGCCTGAGCCTAGACCACCCAGAGCATACGCAGCGCACACGATGACAGGGTAATCGATAGTCTGCGCCGCCACACACGCCTCCTCCGCCGTCATTGCTGTCGCACTCTGCGCACAACACTCACTAATTTGCGCCATAGCATCTGCGAAAAGCTGACGGTCCTCCGTTATGATAATTGTATCGATCTTTGTACCGAGCACACGGACACCAAGCGACTCGAACTCCTTGAGTGCGACACCAACGTTGAGCGCAGTCTGCCCACCGAAGGTAACGTAAATGCCATCTGGATGCTCATATTTGATGATTTTCCACACGAAATCGGGCGTCACTGGCAGGAAGTACACCTTATCTGCTAGCCCCTTTGAAGTAGCAATCGTCGCGATGTTAGGGTTAACAAGCACCGTATAGATGCCCTCCTCCTTGAGCACCTTGATCGCTTGCGATCCAGAATAATCGAATTCGCCTGCTTGCCCAATTGAAAGTCCACCAGAGCCGAGAATAAGCACCTTCTGCACTTCTGCGTGGGGTGTGCGCTTCTCATTGTCTGCCTTCAAACCACCGGGCATCTTGATGGGTACAAGCGATCCAGTCGCCACACTATCCATAATGTTCTGGATGAACACGTCAAACAAGAATTCCGTGTTGCGGGGCCCTGGCGTGGACTCCGGGTGAAATTGCACCGAGAAATATGGTTTGTCCGTGCAGTAGATATCTTCATTACTACCATCATTCGCGTTCTTGAAGAGCTCCTCCCAGTTCGTGGGCAGCGACGAAGTATCTACTTGGTACCCGTTGTTCTGGCTCGTGATGTAACACTGGCCACTCAGTGCATCCGTGCACGGAATATTGTGCCCTCAATTACCATACTTCATTTTTGACGTCGATGCACCCGCAGCTAGCGCAAGCAGCTGGTGTCCAAGGCAAATACCAAAGATAGGTCATGATGCGTCCTCCATGGCCTTCCGCAACCTCCCTATTGTTTCGCAAACCATATTGGGATCACCTGGGCCATTCGAGATGAAGATACCGTCAAATGGTTCCTCTTTCGGAGCTAAAAAGTCGTAATTCCAAGGCACGACCTTGAGCTCAATACCGCAATGCGTGAAGCACCATATTTGGTTAAACTTCATCCCGACATCAATTGCCAGTACACGGAGTGGGTTGCCAGAAGGATGAAGACGAGGCTCGACGACGGGCTTGCACAACCTCGGTGCGGAAATTGACACTACGGCAATGAGGTTTTCTTGGTTCGGGTCCTTGAAGTCAATGTCAAGGTAGTCTTCTCTCCAAGCCTGTGTATCTTGCGACTGTGCATGGGACGAGGGTTGAGTCTCCAGTAGAAGTGCACGAAACCTCTCCTGGCCGACTGTTGTGGACCGCTTCATAAGGAGCTTGCCAAGCATAGAGCCCTTCTCTCGAATCCTTTTGGTGAGCGCACGCGTGTCCACACCATAGATCGCAGGAATGCCGTTCTCTTTTAGCCAGTCCCCAAGGGATGATTTCGCAAGGAAGTGACTGAAGTTCTCCGAGTAATACCCAATGATCAACGCGGCCACATGTATGCACGAAGACTCAAAATCTGCAGGTAGGTCGTCCAGAGAGGGTGCGACGCGTTCTGGCACGCCATAGTTTCCGATAAGTGGGTAGGTTAAGATAAGAATTTGGCCTTCGTATGACGGGTCCGTCAATGACTCCGTGTAGCCCACCATACCTACAAATGTAACTGAGAAAAATGCACACCAAAAGTTCACGTTGAACTCACCGGTCTGGAAGACGCACTCACCTGCGACGCTCTTGCTCATTGCACCAAAGCTGATTCCCTGGCCTGCGCTTCCATCACTTAGTTCAAGCACCGCGTTGCCGTTTTTTGAAGAAGAGATGCGCCCGTTAGGCAATGCGGCGCTTGCAGGTGCGGTCGGAAATCCGTTCGCATAAGTTGGCGTCCGCGACAATGTTGGGCGAGCAAATTCAGATTTTGGACCAGACATTGTGGAGATTTTACTCTGTTGCGCCTTGTGTAGGTTTTCCTCTTCACCCGTGCCCTTGATGTGGTTTCGAGTGAAGAGGAAGAGGATCTAAATTTTTGAATGCCTGTTTTTACCGGGAGTGCCTTTCCTTCCTCTTTTGGACTTAGCTGCTCACGGCCCTCACAGTAAAGCATCGATTTTTTCCACGTCTCCCTCTTGAAAGCTTTTTTATATTAACGTCCCTGTAAAAGTAGTTAGGTGGAAAATTAAAGACAAAGTCTTTTTTGGCTTGGTAATAAGCCATAGCTGGTTCCCCAGACTAAAAAATTAAGAATATATCTAAATAATGTTGGCCTTTATTGAGTTTTGGCAGGGACTTCGGACACATGAGATCCACACTGGATTTCTTGGCAATAAGGGTTCTGGCTGCAGGATCATGCACAAGGTGGTTGGAAACAAGGAATGTCATTCCAAGTATCAACTCAGTACATAAGTTAGGTGCAACTTTGGCATGGATGGATTTTAACTCCCAACCCTGATCCTTCGACATCACCTGGACTCGGACCCACTCCATCAACTCTATAGGTGCTGCACCCTGCTGGTTAAGGGCCAGTGTAGCAGACTCCAGGTAAGGGAGGCATCGGTGTTGTAGCCCAAGTTGGTCTGCAAACTTGTGACTAATCAGCACTGTAACACAGCCAGAGTCAATGAGTGGTCAGATGAGGATTGGTGAGGTCCGGTCCTGGGCTGACACAAAGCACTCAGGATGCAGGTGGGGCTGGTTAAAGGGCACATACTGGTCTGGCTCTGAGTCTGATGTCTCACCCTCAGAGTCAATGTGTTGCTCCTGTCTGAATGCTGCTACCGGTTCAGCCTTAATGTGTGTTGCCTTGGTTCCAGCTCTGGACTGGCTTGGAGCCACTGCCTTGGCCATGCTCTTGGTCAGAGGCTTGTAGTCCTTGCTCAATACTGGGGGCAGGTGTTTGCAGTGTGGCCAGCTTGGAAGCAATGACACTTATAACACCCGTTATACTGTCAGAGTAGGTTCCACTCTTTGTTCATGAGCTGAGGGGCATACTTTGACTTGGCTCTGGCATGGGAGTGTTTGGAGGTGTGGCCTTATGATGAATTTAATATTCAGTCACACCGGATTCTCCAGAGCTTTGAGTTCACACGTATAAACTAGCTGGCAAAAACCGTAGTATATTGTGAGAAGGGATCGAGCATTCTTCTTGCTCAATCCCTAACAAATCTATCTACTATTTAGCTACCTAGCCTCACCTTTAACGTGTGCCATCGACAACTGACCGATCTTTAAGATAAAACTAAGAAACCTAAAAGAAATCATTAGTAAGCAAAACCGGCCAAATTAGGAACAAGGAAAGTAACATTTTGTTACATACGTCCTCCAGCACTTGTAGTACAAGTGCTAGACGGTAATAAATTTAAAAGAGTAAAGAAAATGAAAGAAAATATAATAGGTTAATTACCTATTTAATCCTTCATTGTTTCGTCTTTGCATTCAACTTGAGTGAGAGCGAGAGACGGTGAAGGCGGAGTAGGCAGAGACGACAGAGGCGGCCTCGGACTGTGTTCCTGAAATTTGCTGGCAGAATTCTTGGTGTTCTTGAAGCCGCTGGTCAGTTGCTTGTGGCTGGGTCTGACATCTAGCTTCTTGCTGATGCGTTCCATGAGTTCCGTTGAGCTGGAATGGAAACACTTGGCGCTTTGGGTCCCATGCTTATGCAGATTCAGTTTCTCTTCAACAGAATCAAAGTGCCATTTCACTCCTGTAGAGTAGATTAGAATCAAATAATAAAAAATCCTATGGATTAATAAAATACCCATGTTCGAGGCCATGTTCTTGCGCACAACCAGGTCATGCAATACCTTGACCATTTGTTTGTGCCATTCACAATCTTGAAATGGAGGAAGCAGAGCGAGCACTGCAAAGCTTGGCATGTAGTAATTGTAGAGTTGAAGCACAATAAGATAGTGCTTGGGAAGCGCTACCCCTGGTTTGATCGAGTTTGAGTGGATCATACTCAAAAAGTCCGCTATTTCCTGCAATTCCTCGGTGTAGGGCTGCCGGCACCCCTGGCATTGGATTCTTAGTTTGTAGTAGAATTAGTCAGCAGATGTACACTACTATGATCAGCAGTCACTTGGTCATACAAATTACACTTGGGCACACACTACGATGAGCTCCCTTGGCTGAACATGCTGAGAGCACTCACCAGTCCCTCCCAGCCTTGCTAGCCAACTTTCAAGTGGAGCCCACCACGAGGGGGTTTCAATCGTGTCACATTCAGGTCACCCACCAAATAAGTGGATTCTAGCCAGGCTGGAACATGAAGCCAAAGAGGCACAGATTCAATCAACAGACTCAGGTGAAGAAGAAACTGTTGACCACATCTTATCATCCAATCCACACAGGTCAGAGGATCTTGACGATCACTCCCCTTCACCTCCATCTTCAGCAGTCCAAGCCTCGGTATCAGAAGACTCATCAAACTTCCCGTCATCGTTCCCATCTACAATCTCGTCCCCGTTTTCATTTCTCAGTTCGAATCTACCTCTGACATCAGCAGAACCATCAGCCCCACAGTCCACCTCAGAATCCCGATCCCCGACCAATTCCCAGCAGTCCACCTCACCACCAGGAAGCCCTACTCTTTGTCTATCACATCTACAGTTTCCTTCATCCAGTTCCGCCGCGGTATTCTCTTCCCCAGTCGTTCCATCCGTTCTGTTCAATCTGTCCATTCCACTAGCAGCACCTTTAGCATCCAGAACTCTTGCCACTCGCCAACAACTTACCTCATCATTAACTCCTCAGATCCTATGCTCGTCCCTTCACACTATCTATCAGCCACTGATGGCAACAAAAGCACCACGATGCGGGCAGCGCGATGCCCTGCACTTCGATGGTTCCAACGCCAGGGACCTACCCCATTACCTTGAGGATATCGAGTTCCTTGCTGACAATCTCGCATGGGACAATGGATCGAAAGCCAAATACGCCAGGTACTACGCCTCGGCAGAAGTCACTGAACTCTGGGAAAGTTCAAAGCCAACCCGATTGTATGGGACAACATCAAGAAAGTGACCATTGGATTATACCCCAGCCTCGGAGCGGGATGACACTACTCCCGTGCCGAGTTTGAGCAAATGGTCGTTGACCAAGCCGAACAAGGGATCCGCTCTTGTGAAGATCTAGGGCAGTATAAGCGAGATTTCGTAGTTCAATCCAACTATCTTATCGCGAAAGATAAGCTCACCAAGCCAGAATCTCAGCACGTGTTCCTGAGAGAAATCACCGGCAACTTACGTACAGCACTTCTTCAGCGCTTGGAGATCAAGGAGTCCAATCACGAAGAAGGCGACCCTTATAAGATCGAAACTATTGTCCAGCATGCCGACTTCATCCTCGGAGGAGCATCATTCAGTGGCTCGATGACTCAAGTGTCGCACACCTCGACTTCCAGCAGCTCAACTACCATCAAAAAGGAGGAGGTCAATCTTGGCACAGTCATGGAAACGCTCAAGAGCTTCCAAGTCCAGCTCGACGCCATGGGACGAGGATCAGGTATGACTAGAAGCAACACACCAGTCTTGACGTCACCAGCAGCACCCATACCTTTGCAGCCATGGAATCCAGGATGCACGTTCTGTGGAGAGCTAAGCCATTTCATTCGATCTTGCCCAAAAGTCCTTGAATATATCCAGAACGGCAAGTGCGCATGCAATGCTGAAGGACGAGTCACCCTAGCCAACGGAAGCTTTGTCCCGAGCATGGTCCCCAGACAAACAATCATGGAATGTATTGACGGGTTCCTAGGAAAGGATCAAGTCGCGCATACAGTCAACTTAGTCGAAGTTGCCAACTCCAAAACTACATTTCCCGAACCCGCTCTCATGGCCTCAGCAATGATTGAAGAGATCCCAGAAGACGAATACGAGGTAGAGAGGCTTGAGGTGTTGTTAGGAGAAGCAAGGAAGAGGACCAGTGCAGCACGAAAAGCTAAGTTTGACGGAGTTCAAGTCCCCCCTAAACCAACTGTGCCCCCTAGAACAGAACCCAAGGCAGCTCCAGTCCCTGCAGCAAAGCCAGAGACCTCGACCCGCCCAGCAAAGCCACAGCCCACTGATGCACCCAAGACGTCATCCACGCAGCCGCAGTACCACTACATGTCCCCAGTCGAGGATGCTGCGGTTGCGCAGAAAGTCCTCACTCACTCTCTCGACTCAAACATCATCATCTCGCAGTGAGAACTATTAGCTCTGGCCCCCGATGTACAAAAACAGATGAAGGACCTCACCACGACAAGGCGTTTGACAGTAGGAGACATCCATCTGGTCGGGGCAGGCGGAACGAGCACAACAAGCACAACACATGGAACACCCGGAACGCCCAGAACCAGCCATCCTGGCTTGTCCTGGTCCACCGACAGCCTCGTTGCACACAGCGCATGTCTGGATCATGATGTAGGACCAGCTGCCGAAGAATGTCTGCCACTACGGACGGTTAAGGCAATTTTCACAGACGCATTGGAAGTCAAATGTATTCTCAACCAAGGTGCCGTTGTTTGCCTCATTCGCAAAGACATATGGGAGAAATTAGGTATCCACCTACATGCTGACCAGTCAATGACTCTCGAGTCTGCCAATACAGGTTGTTCCTCTATGCTGGGGATGATCCAGAATGTTAAGGTATCCATTGCTGGTGTCAACGTCTCGCTCCAAGCACAGGTAGTCCAAAACACTCCGTTTGAGGCCCTACTTGGTCAACCATTCTTCGCCATCACTGAGTGTGAAATGAAGGACTTCCTCTCAGGAGACCAGCATATCATGCTCACTGATCCATCCGAATGATGGCAAAAATGCAAGGTTGCAACCGGAGTCCGTACCATCACTCACTTCAATAAGCAGTTGGGTTTTCAGTGGTTGAGGAACTGATGTTCCAGCATTGGAGAGACAATGAACAGCTCGCTATATGTGCTCCCAAAACTTCACATTCAGTATTTTCGATCTTAGACTCTACAATTCCAGTCTCTATTTATGAACAACACCATCGCCACCTTTTCTTTTTGCCAGATAACTTATCCCTTGAAGTCAACAATGCTCAATACAACTTGTGCGTCCTCAAAACCCCAGATGGCACTGATCCCACAGTTCTGGCCTACAAGAAAGTCGCCAACAAGGTTTGTCCCGTTGCTGGAATGCTCCCCGAGGAATTCAGGATCGTGCGACACAAGCACCCCAGCCCGCTAGAAGGGATGCCAGTACTCCCTACCAAACCTTTCACTTTTACACCAACTGGCAAGTTTATGCAGGAATGAGCCGATGCTTTCGACATCGACCCCTGCAAATTTCTTTGGCCTGAGGAACAAAAACTAGTCATCAACTTGATCATGTTACAAGAAGGTGCGCTAGCCTGGGTAGAAACTGATCTAGGAGCATTGGACCCACGTTGGTTCGACCCAGTATGCATTCCAACAGTTCTGCATGTTCCATGGGTCCACAGGAACATTCCCATTCTGCCAGGAATTCGAGAAGCAATGATCAAGCTTTTACACGAGAAGATCAACACCGGAGTTTACAAGCCCTCGAACTTGTCTTACCGATCACAGATGTTTTCGGTTATGAAGAAGGACAGAGTCTTGCTTCACTTTGTCCACGATCTGCAAGATCTCAATATAATTACGATACGCGATGCAGCTGTGCCCCCAACATGCTTGCCAAGCAATTTGGTGGCCGTGCCTGCTACACTGAACTGGATCTCTTTGTCGCCTTCAACCAGCGAACCTTGCACGAAAGCTCCCGAGACCTGACTACCTTCCAGACGCCCCTTGGAACGTTTTGCCTCACAGTACTCCCTATGGGGTACACAAATTTGCTTCAAATTCTTCACAACGACCTCACGTTCATTCTGCAAGACGAGATCCCGGAAGTTACAACCCCCTATGCTGACAATGTTATGGCCAGAGGACCAAAGACACAGTACAAACTCCCCAATGGATCATACGAAACGATCCCTGAGAACCCAGGAATTCAACGCTTCATCTGGGAGTACCTCCAGGATGTCAACCGAATCCTTCAACAAGTCAAAGTTGTTGGGGGAACCTTCTCAGCAAAAAAGCTATGTATATGCGCCCCATATGGCATTATTGTTGGTCACAAGTGCACTTACCAAGGTCGAGAACCAGATGACTCTAAGATTCAGAAGGTCCACGACTGGCCATCATGTTGCACAGTCACCGAGGTCAAGGGATTTCTCGGCACAGCAGGAGTCTTACGAGTCTTTATCAAGGACTTCACCAAGATGGCTCGCCCGCTCATTCGCCTGATGAAGAAGAACATAATTTTCGACTGGGGAATCGAGGAACAGGACACCATGGATGCTCTCAAGGAAGCAGTCACGAAGTGCCTGGCCCTCTGTGCTATCGACTACCAGTCAGATCTCGAGGTTGTACTCGCTGTCGACTCATCCATCATCGGAGTTGGCTGGACACTTGGCCAGGAACACGCTGACGGCCATTGATGTATCAACAGGTTTGGGTCCATCAACTGGAACTCGGTCCAAGCTACGTATTCCCAGCCAAAAATCGAGTTATTTGGTCTATTCCAAGCCCTGTGAGCTAACAGTCTCTTTGTCATTGAAGTTTGCAAGCTCATCGTTGAAATGGATGCAGCATACATCAAAGGGATGATCAACAACCCCAATTTACAACCTAACAATACCATCAACAGGTGGATTGCCGGCATTCTCTTGTTCTCGTTCATCCTACAACACATACCAGCTTTGGAGTTCACTGGCATGGACAGATTATCTCGTAGGCATGCTGATAATACTGATTTCCGGTTGTTAGTGAAAGGGAATCAGATGATTGAGTTTGAGGGAGACGTGTATAGTGGGTCAATACCCTCATTCCAGTCGAGTTCCATGGGTTCCAGACCACAGGATTCAAGTTGCATGCGTTCTGGTGTGTCAGGGGCAATGGAATTGGCGAAGCATACTAGTGGGGAAGCGTTCAAAGTGTAGTGCCACCGGAGCGCTTGAGATGTGCGGGGGATCGTCGGTGACTGTGTCGGAAGACGCAGAGACGCGCTAACAATTAGTGCAACTTCTCGGAGTGGGGTTTTCCTTGGTATGGGCTGCTGGTCCCTGGGCTCAACAGAATGTCATCTGGAATACCAGTGAGCAGATCGAAATCAAAAGATAAGAGATGAGGAGTGGAGTAAATCAGGAGACAAGAGACAATACAATGGTGAGGTCGAGGTAACAAAAACAAGGCAATGCGAGTTGAAGGACGGAATGGACGGAACGAGCGCAACGAGCGCAACGCAAATAAGACAAAGACGAGGTGAGTGATTTGTCTCACTAAGGCACCGAGGTGTACCTAGAGACAGTCCTGAGAGGTAGCACACAAAGTTAGGCGTCGAAACTCAGGGGTGGAATTGCTGTTCTATCTACAACATTCAGCGCTCTATAAATACTAAACAAGTGTCCTGCGTAAACATGAAAGGCAAAATAAAATAAGACGAGTCCTCTATTGTCCTACCACTGAGCCTCCTGAGTGTTCCTTTGAGCGGCTCCACGATCCAAACTACTGAAAGGTGGGGACAGTGCGTGTTGACTTGGCGTACTGTCGGTGAGCTTCGGGACCCTTTGTACGGAGCCAGAACAACCAATGCCAGGCTGGTGCATGTTTGTTAGACAAAGGCAAATGAACGAACCTTTGGCAGGGTCGAGTGGACACGTGCATAGATAAGTGCACCGGGGTTGGTCCGAGTAGCTGATGCATGCGATCCAGTTGTTGTGTGCATTCCGTGTTCGGGTAATCACCGCCGATCCGGGTGTACCGCTTCGCTCGATTGCCGAGTCAAGGCTCATCAACTTCATGATGTACATCACGTGTGTTCCGCTTGTTCTGTGCCCAACAAACCAGTTGGTGTTACAGCGCTGCACCAACCGATCTGCAAGAGGAGGATGACTACGAGGCATGGATTGATGAAGCATATGCATTTATTTTAGGACCAGCCTATTCTGTTGGTTCCACCTACGCAACAAATGGAATGAACGCAAGGAACGCAACAAATGGAACACCCAGAACAGGCGATCCAGAATTGTTCCCGGCCTCCGACTTGGTGCGTGCCAAGGATCGTTGTCTCGATGACGTAGAACGCTTCTTAGAAGACCCACTGCTAATTTCATTGATCCTGGAGAAGGACATCCCCGCACTAGTCAGGTACGTGACGGAATTCTTTGTTCGAGCTGGGAAGCTGTGGCAGAAAGCATGGAACGAGCGGCACCAGGTCGTCGTCGAACTGGAACATTGTTGGACACCTGTCAAGGCCACCCACGATGGCCTCGGACATAAGGGAGTATATTCGGTACGGGCCAGACTCTTCGATCGATTCTGGTGGCCTTCTCTTGGACACGATGAAAGGTGATGGTACGGGTCTACAGGGGGACTCGGACCTGGATGAGTTCGGCCACTGGGGGTTCACTCTAATGTGTCTGATGGAGGGGATAGTGTCAGGAAGTGTAGGGAAGTGTAGGGGAATACTCAGGACTAGGTGTCGACTCGGGGGTGCGAGTACAAAGGGCGACCAGCAAAACGTGCCTAAATGCGGTCGGAGAACAAAGAGCAACTACGATCTTGACAACCCGGGCTCGGAAACTCGCCAGTGAAGACAGTAATCGAAACGATTCGTCGAGACAATTCCGAATCTGAAAAGATCTCGAGATGCGGTGCAGAATTGACGGAGATATGGCAGTTGCACTGGTTGCGGCTGGCGGAATGCACGGAACTCCCGGAACCAAAAGCTATTTTCGTAGCTCTATGACGCGGGCTCGGAATCGTGCAAGACAAGACAGTATTCGAAAGCGATTTTCGACGAGATTATGAATCTGAAGAGAGCTCGAGAATTGGTTCAGAACTGAGGGCGATATAGCGAAAGCAAGATTTGACCGAAAACGGAACTCGAGACAGAACAGACGGAACGGACGGAACGACACTGAACGGCGACGGAGACGAGAACTAAAGACTGGGACTGACTCGGGGGAACTAAACTTGTATTTTTGAGACATTTACATGAGTGTTTAAATAACCAACAGAGGGTTGAGCCTCTGAGCGGCGTACAAAGGACACAAAGACAGACTGGAGGCTCTAGCCAAACAATACCAAACATCCGGAACTCGGAGCCGTAACTCGAGAACATGAGTAATTAAGCTTCGGGAGGCTCGGAACAATACCAGATGTGACCCAAAACGGACTTTGGTGGCTCACCGGTGCAGAACCAAGCTGTATGCATCGGGTTAATCCTGCCAAACACTGAAACTGTCCTGAAATGCGTCGGGGATACTTGTAAGACTGTCCTGAGTCGAGTCGAACCTAATAGAGCCGATTCCAAGGCCAGCGGCGTTGGGATCTCCACAACGACATCAAGCACTACATTAAGACATGCCACGAATGCCAGATCAGGCAGACAAAGCAAGTTTTTATTCCGCCAACAGTCCCGTCCATCACCCCTCTATTCTCAAAGGTGCACATCGACACGAAAGTCATGCCAAAGGCAGGAGGTTATCGCTACATTGTCCATGCACAATGCTCACTTTCAGGATACCCCATGTTCTGTCTCCTCCACTCCAAAACTGGCAAAGCAATTGGCCAGTTCATATTCAAGGATATACTCTGCCGCTTTGGAGCTTGTCCAGAACTCGTTACCGACAACGGAAAGCCGTTCATTGCTGTGCTGGATTGGCTGAAGGATCACTACCACATCAATCACATCCGTATTTCAGCTTACAACTCACACGCTAACGGGCTAATCAAACAAAATCATTTTGATGTTCAGGAAGCTCTCATGAAAGCCGCAGAAGGAAACGAGAAGCGTTGGCACAAGCACGCTCACTCAGCATTTTGGGCTGAACGAATCACTATCCTATGAGCTACAGGACTGTTGCCGTACTTCATGGTCCATGGAGTAGAGCTGCTGCTCCCCTTCGATATCTCTGAAGCTACGTATCTTGTACCCCCAATTGAGTCCCCACTCTCTACTACTGAACTCGTCTCCATCTGAGCTCACCAGCTTCAAAAATGCCCTGAGGATTTAGAAGCTATTGCCAAGAAGGTCAGCGACACCAGGCACGTGTATGCAAGACAGTTTGAGGAGGCGAACCAACGTCTTATTAAAGACTACAACTTCCAACCAGGACAACTTGTTCTGCTTAGGAACTCACGAATGAAAATGGAACTCAATCAAAAGACGAAACCTCAGTACCTTGGCCCTTACATGGTTGTTTGAAAAACAGAGGGAGGATTGTATATCATGGCGGAACTCAATGGGGCAGTTTCCTGCCTTGGAATTGCTGCATTTTGACTTATTCCCTACTTCCCCCGTTCTTATCTTTCGGTTCCAGTTACCAAACTCATAGAAGACTCTGAGGAAGAGCTCAAAATGATGAACGACACCCAAGAGCAAGACAAGGACCAGAACAACGTCTCAGACATTGATTCCGAGTCTGTTGACTCTGATGCCTAGGCCTCACCTCTGATCTGCTCTGAGGACTCCATGTATGCACCTTTCTTCTTTAATTCTCTATCTTCTCTTCTCATCATCCTATTCTATTAATCCACTCTGGCACACATTCAACTGCAAGCCGTCTTTTGAGCATTCCGGCCGTTCTGCCAGTTCCATCCCAATTTTTTTTTTCACTTCATTTCGACTCCCCTGGCGTTTCCTTGCCCCATTTCTTTTCCTTAACAAAAACCTAACACAAAACTCGAAAAACATTTAAATTCAAAACAAAATTATAGAAGTACAATTTTTTTTTCTTTTCTGTTTTCTTTTTTCGACTAAATAGAGGGTTCCACGTGTTGCATGCGTTCCGCACGTCCCGACTCTACCTCGCTTTCCCCTTCCCCTTTCCTTTCCCCGAGCCTTTGTCCTGATCCCGTCTAGACTCCCGAGCCCGCTGCATCGACATGACGTTAGACCACATGGCGGCTGCTCTATCTTGCAGCAACACCGCCTGCCACTCCAGCTCTGAAGCGGTGCGTTTGAGCATGCAAGCGTCCCGACCCAGGACAGACAACTCCTGATCCAATTCTGCCTCCAACGAGTGAATGGACAGCTCCTCAAACCCGTCATCAAATGAGCCGACCCCAACACTAGGACGAGCCAGACGTCTAGGCCCAGCTGTCACTGGACCTGTTGGTGGCCTCGTCGATGCTCTTGCAGGAGCCCTTGTCAACACTCCAGGAGGTAGCCTCACTGGAGTACTTGGTGCCGCGCTTGTAGCAGGTCTCGAAGACGACCCAGCAGCTGACCGCGACTGAGGAGGCAGAGCCTGCGCAACCCGCTCATGCATGACGCAGTTCATTGCCCAGCCATGTGTCGACAGCTTGCACCTAATCCAGAGCTTCTGACAATTCGTGCACACCTTCCCAGGAGTCCCAGTGCACTCTATGCCTCGCATCCGGCACAGATTACAACCAGCAGAATTGATGTTGTTGCTGCTGCTGTTGTCCTCGTCTTCCTCATCCTCCTCCTCCTCACTTCCCTCGCCGTTGCTTCCTTCATTGTTGCTTCCTTCATTGTCAATGTCCTCATCTTCATCCTCATCATCTTCACCATTGTCGGCCTGACCCTTGTTGCTGCTGCTGTTGCTGTACTTGCCCAAAGCAGCACTCATGGATCGACCCCGCAAGCCACAAACAGTTGAGTCTGAGCTGTTTCCCTCATAATCTGACTCCCCACAAAAACCAGGTGGAGGACTAGCAGGATTCTCATCAACGACCATCCGAGTCAACTCTTCACTTGGTGCTCGAGGAGGAAAAACCGGACGACAATGGGCGTGGGCAGCAGCATGAGTCGCCAACTCCTTTTCTGCCCACGCCCACATCGAAGAAGTACAAGATGCATCACTCTGATCATCCTCAACCGGTAGATCAGTTTCATCAGGACCAGATCTCGCCTGTTGCACTTGTTGCGGTCGTTCTGTCTGTTCTGTCTTTGCCTTGTTCCGCTTCGTTCTCGTTACCTCAACCTCACTCCCCTCTCATCTCTTATCTTCTGATTTAAGTTCTGTACCTCGCCCCCCCTCTCTGGTATTCCAGACCACGTCCTGTTGAGCACAGGGACCAGCCATCCATTCTGAGGACAATCCCGCTCTGAGAAGTCGCACTAGTGCTAGTGCATCTCCACGTCTTCCAACACAGCCACTGACAATCCCCCACACATCTCAAGCGCTCCGCTGGCACTACACTTTGAACACTTCCCTCCTAGCGTGCTCTGCCGATTCCGTTGCCCCTGACACACCAGAATGCACGCAACTCGAATCCTTCGATCCAGAACCCACAGAACTCGACCGGAATGAGGGTATTGACCCACTAGACACATCTCCCTCGAACTCAATCATCTGATTCCCCTTTACTAACAACCGGAACTCAGTATTATCATCGGGCTTGAATTCATATTGAGTACCGGTGCTTTGATTGAATGTAGTCCATTTTGTAGTTATTCCAGTGCACCGAGAGCCAACAATATATTCAGGAGGAGGGTTTGGGAAGTTCGAGCGAGGGATAAAAGGTGACTGTATGCTAGTGAGAGAATCTCCAGTGTTCAAAGCCATAGCGAGTGCTTCTCTGTTGATTCTTGAACTCAATTTCACACTCTTAAATTTGTCCCATTGCTGTGGCATGTGTTTACAATGTTGCGTGTCCATGAAGGCCTCATGTAGAATAGATAAAGAGTTTACACTTATCTGTGGGTCATCAGTATCTAGTTCTGCTTGTCCCTGAGGTAGATTTTTGACGGAATCAACTCCAAGAACCTTGAGGTATGCCTTGAGCGCCTTGAGGTGTTTAATCCGATCATATGGAAGCCAAGTATAGTCACCAGATTTCCATAGAACTTTGAATAGAGTGTTTTCTTTGTTCCCAGTATGGTTTAGGATTGATGAAATGGCCCATTCGGTTGGGTCTTCTCCCAATCCAGTTACTTGGCCAATGTCCCAGCCAGGGAACAGTCGATCATCATTGGGTGAGTGTATTCTGAGCAGAGAGGCATGGAAAACTGGATGTATGCCCCTATTTTTTAGTTCCTTAGGTAGTTCAACTTCAAATGCCTCATTTCCAGCAATCCAAACTATTTTGTAAGGGCCAATAAATTTGGGGACTAGGTTTTCTAGCATGTTGCTTTGGCAAGTTCATGTTTTTTGTTGAAATATAGACCAAATCTCCTAATGCAAATGGAGACGGTTGGTGATACCAATTCGCCTGTCTGGTTTGCTTAATGCACACTTGAAGAACTGCATTGTGAGCTGACATAATGGTGTCCTTGAGCTTCTGAGCGAATGTTTGAACTCCTGAGAATTCTTCTTTCCCTGGGTCATTCCATAGCAAAGATTGAGGCATTCAGCCTGAATTAAGGAAGAATGGAGCAAAACCAGTTGTTTCCAATCGAGCTGAGTTGATAGCAAACTCTATAGCAGGTAATTTGGATACCCAGTCTTTCTGTTTTGATGAGACGCATTGCTGTAGCATCTGAGTGACAGTTTGTTTCATTCTTTCAGTTGAACTGTCTGTCTGTGGATGATATACACTGGAAAATTTAAGCTTTACCCCTATCAACTTATGTAACTGATCCCAGAATGCACTTGTAAATAATGTAACCCGGTCAATGACTATATACTGAGGCAATCCATGTAGCTTATAAACATTTTCAAATACCAGTTCAGCAATATCTCTCGCTCTGTAGTTCTGTTGAGACGGAACTAAATGTACCATTCCAGTAAGTAGATCGATGATTACACAAATCATATCAAAAGAACTGACCCGGTTCTTTGATTCTGGAAGCGGTCCAACAAAGTCCATTCCTATTCCATTCCATGGTTTCAGCGGTACAGGTAAAGTTTGAAGAAGTCCAAATGGCTTCTGAGTACTCGGTTTGCTAGTCTTGCAAATATGGCAAGACTCACAGTAGGAATTAATATCAGAAATCATATCTTTCCACCAGACCTGTTCTCTCAGGTAGCTTTGGGTTTTCTGAGCCCCTAAGTGAGCCAAAATCGAATGTGCATGCTCAATAACAATTTCTTGAGTGTTTTGGCCATTACAGCCATTTTCATAAGTCCTGCGACACGTGCATGTCACGTGAAATGAGCCGCGGCTGAGACAAAATGTCAAAAAATTAGAATGAATGCCTATTTTCTCTGTGAATTCTGCACAGTACCTGCTCATTAAGTACTCAAAAAAAAGGCACGGTTCTCAGGAGCAGAAATATGTAAAATAGGGAGCAATACATTGACTGTGTAGGCGGGTGGAGATCAAACAAGTGCAGCTGGTCTGTTCTCTCACACATTTCCACTGAGATTCAAAAATTATGGCTCCCCTACATCTACCTATAAAATTCTTTCCTGTGTCTGTAAATTAAGTATATGACTATACCAACATCTCCTGCAAGTTTGAAGCCAATCCATTCAGTATTCATGGTGCAGCAGCAAGATTTGTGTTCTACTCTGCAAGACCTGTTGTGAGAAAAGGAGGGTGGAAAGAGCTTGAAGTAGAACACAAATCTTGCTGCTGCACCATGAATACTGAATGGATTGGCTTCAAACTTGCAGGAGATGTTGGTATAGTCATATACTTAATTTACAGACACAGGAAAGAATTTTATAGATAGATGTAGGGGAGCCATAATTTTTGAATCTCAGTGGAAATGTGTGAGAGAACAGACCAGCTGCACTTGTTTGATCTCCACCTGCCTACACAGTCAATGTATTGCTCCCTATTTTAAATATTTCTGCTCCTGAGAACCGTGCCTTTTTTTTTGAGTACTTAATGAGCAGGTACTGTGCAGAATTCACAGAGAAAATAGGCATTCATTCTAATTTTTTGACATTTTGGCTCAGCCGCGGCTCATTTCACGTGACATGCACGTGTCACAGGACTTATGAAAATGGCTGTAATTAACACTTTTGGTATGCAAAGTATATAGTTCCTGCCCTCCCATCGAAATACTAGTTTGTTTTTGATGCAGAAATTCTTGTAATGAGTTGGGTTTTCTAAAATTTGCTTGTAAAAATTGTCCTGTACATATTTTCCTTTCAGACAGGCAGGGAAATGTAGATCGGGATTACCTTGTGCAATTATATCAGTCAACTTAGTGTTAGTTGTTTGCTCAATTTCTTCAGTGGCCCTTTGAGGCGAGTTGACTGTATGCTGATCGGCATCGGGGACTTGGTTCCCGGATCTTTCCCCAGTTAAGCGATGGGGAAGTCGGGATCTAATTGGTGACATGCCTTGTCTCGTGTGCTGCGTGTCAGTTACCATTAATTGGGTAGTCCTGCCCTCCGGCTTACTTTCAGTACCAGATTTACTCTCTGGGGACTTAACAATTAATTTCACTTTCTTAATCCGTTTGTGAAACGGCTCGACCTCAGTTTTTTGATTGAGTGTCTGCAAACTTTGGTCTGGCTGTGAAACTACAGCAGGATTTGTAGTGTATGGGCTGGTTAATAAAGGTTCAGAAATAATAGCATTTAACCTTGAAAATTGAGAGATGTCGTCTTCATCAATTTCTAGGGTGTATTCTGAGCGTGCACGGATGGTTCCTGGTAAATCACCTGAATATATGCATGATAATGCATCAGCTAGGATGTTGCTTGTTCCAGAAATGTAGATAATTTTGAAATCAAAGTCAGATATTTTTTTCTAACCATCTAGCTTGCTGTCCACTGAGGTTCAGTTGTCTGAGTAAATGCTCTAACGCTCTGTGGTCTGTATACCATCAGAAATGCATTCCTTGAAGTAAATTCCTGTTTCATAGCATTGTTTCTACTCCAGCCAGAAATTCTACATCATGTACTGCATAATTCTGCTGTGCAGAATTTAATATGGCTGAATAGAATGCAGCAACTTCTGCTGTTTTCCAATTTTCTCCTTGGCTAACAATGCCTCCAATTCCTGAAGCCGACACATCAGTAACTATATTAATTGGAGGAGTGTTCTTTCCATACTTCAAAATGATTCTGTGATGATTTTGAAATTCAGAAACTAAATTAACAATCTGATCGAAGGCTCTTTGTTCTGTAAAAGTCCATCAAAATGGCATTGTATCACCAGTTAATTTAGTTAGCACTCCCATGGGAATTTGAATCTGCAGAATGCTTGGAGCTAAATAACCAACTGCTCCCAGGAATCCACAAAGGAGATCTCTATTGGTGGGTACTTTCCATTTCCTGATTGAATCTACTTTCACTGGATCCATTCAGATTCCATCATCATCGACTATATGCCCAAGAATCTTTAGTTCTTTTTGGAAAAGTTGCATTTTGTGCTCACTCAAATAGAACTGCTCCTTTTGAATTATATCAATAACCAATTTCAAGTGTTTGATATGTTCTTCAATGGTATCTGAATGAATTACCAAGCCGTCTAGGTAAATATCCATCCAATCTCCCAAGTATGGCTGGAAAATGTGGTTCATTAAAGCTTGGTAAGTAGTGCCGCTGTTACAGTCTCCCAATTGCATAACTTCACTAACCATTGTTCCATCTGGAGTATTGAATATGGTTCTATTCACATGCTCAGGTACGACTCTGATCTGTTCATATGCATCTTTCCCATCAGTAAGAGATTTGTATTTTTTAGAAGCAACCCTATGAAGAACGCTTTTGATATCAGGGAGAACTGAGGACATTTTTCTGGTGTTGGCATTCCTTTCTCTTAGGTCAATTACTGTTCAAAGTCGTATGGGGTCGGTATTAATTTTTCGAGGTTTTTGAAGCAATAGCATAGGCATTGCATTCAATCCTGTAACCACACGCCACCTGCCAGAATTAATATAATCACATCTCTTAATTCCCCATTGTTCTCTCAGGGGGTCTGGGCAATTTGAATGTCAACATTTATATTGTTTCTTCTCATCTATCAAAGGTATAGTATGGTTGATAGCACGAAGTGGTGGTAATGAAGTTTGAGAAGCATCCTTGAACAAATCTTGAGCATATTCCTTTATATGAACATGGCACCTTTCGATTTCAGACTCATAAGTATCAACTAAACGAGACAAAAGGTAAGATACCTGCTCACCTTTCAATGGTAAAGGTTTCGAGCTCTCGATCCATAGCCTCAAATCGTTAAATCCAAGTAAAACTTTGTGCTGATACAAAAACGGTGTTCCTAGAATGATATCATAGTTATCCAAGTTCATGATATCAAAATGACAAATGGAATTAACTTCTCCTTATTCAATTCAAGTGTCTGTACAATAGTTAACCATTGATCTTGAACCTTGTACAGCGAGTTGGACAGGCAGCGGTTTGGCAAGCAAACTTTTTCTTACTCTGATTTGATCTGCAAACTTAGTGGACATAAAATCAGCAAGTGATCCCAAATCGACAAGAGCTTGAGCTGATTCTCCATTAATCCTCACCACTATGATTATTGGGAAAGGGATATATCTCTTGCATATGTGGAGTTATGTTCTAGGGCCGGAAATGAATTTGGATCTGGTTGAGCGGCAGCGAAGTTGATTGCATTCAACAGCAAATCTGATTCGCTTGTATTCTCGATCACTGTATTGTGCTCATGTTGATCTGATTCATTCAGATGTTTGTTATGCAGAGATAGAAGGGTTCCATGCGTATTTCTGGAGTCCCATGTCCTGTATCCTACTTCTCATGGGATTCTTGACTCTGTAGCATTGCTGGATATGTCAGACAATTGAGATAACATCTCATGTACCATAAGGGCAAGAAAGAATTGTGCCTCGAGTTCAGGTGGCATTCCAGAATCATTATTTGATAGCATATAGTCACTTGTATGCTCAAGGTTCAATTCAAAGAATTCTTCGACACCAGGTGCATCGAGTGGTTCAAACAGGTTGGGGTTGAATATATCTTCGATCATTTGACCTTCTTGAGGGTTCTGAACCATGTTTGCAGTATATATCACCTGTCGAAGCATGGAATACCATTTTCGACTATCAAATGAGTGAGTCATTGCAATGCATACTGGTAGTAAATAATCTTTGCCATCCCAGCAATCGTAGATTGAGTAGTCTTCTTCGGAAATTCTCGAGACTATGAATCTTCGGGCTGGTCGGATTGTTCATCTTCATTTTTGAATGCATTTTCAATTGAATGGATATGGTACTCCCATTCCAAGACAGTCCATTGCTCCACAAGCAAATGTATTGTTGTAGTCTTCACTAGGTTGTCCATATAGAATATATTTGTGTCTCCACCATGGAATACCATGCTGAGAAAAGTGATTAATTAACTCAGGAATATATAGAAGGTTACTTTCCTGATTTATTACTGTCAATTCAGACGGAGCGTAAGTAGAACTAGCAACATCTGAACGCTCAACTGCAAATAATTCTGAAAGGTCCTCTTGTGACAGAATATGGCCATTTTCTTCATGTATTGTATAGAGTTCCTCATCCAGACTTGGAGCTAATTCTTGAGGAAGTCAAATAGAAGATAAAGCTAGTTGTTGCACAGTTGAAGAAGACAAGTCGGGTACAGAACGGATCATAGAACCTAAATCCAAATATTGTTCTGTTTGAGACAAGTTGTTAACTTGTTCGAGAGTGCTGTAATTAACATTTAATGCATTTGAGGACACACCTGGGTTAGCTGTGTTACAGATAGGACAATCCTTGGCCATATGTCCTTCCTGTTTGCAGACAAAGCATTGATTTTCTGATCTCATGTCATCCAGCTGCACTTTTGAATACTGCGGGCACGGTTGATCTGAGTGCCACTCTCGATTTTCTTGCCTTGGTCTGTTGTTGTTGTTACTGCCTCTTGGATTGTCTGCCTGGCTTTGTTTCCTGTTTTTGTTTTTCTGTTGCTGTTGCGGGCTTGGGCTGGCTCAATTCACGTTTACAGCAGTAGGGTTCGTGCCATGGTTTTGGTTCTGTGATGAATGGTCTTTTTGGTATTGACCACATGCGTGTTGATTTCCTTGATCTTGGCCTCTATTCCATGATCATGAGTTCTCCTGAACTCTATCTGGCTGGCTCATTCCTGACACATGTGACTCTCGGTCTTCATGCCATTTGATTCCTAGAGACTTGTTCACCTTCTCAATATTCTCCAGGCAATCCTTAACTTCTTGGTAACTCGCCATTTTGGGACTCAAGTTATTGAGGCACAGTTGATGCTGATACTTGGGAAGTGCTCCATCCCAAGCTTGCCTCAATAATTCTCTGTTTGATATGTCTCTGAGATTCACAGCCAACATTTCCAGTTCATAAAGGTACTTTTTGATAGTCTGTTTGCCTTGTGAACATGTCTGAAACTGCTTTCTCAGAATCTCTGAATAGTTTGAAGGGAAGCAGAAATCCATCAGTTCCTTAAAGAACCTAGGTAAATGCCACGCTCGATCGTTAACTCCAACCTTTTGCATATATAAATCCATTGCCTTTCCTTTCAAGAAACTAGGTCATTCTCCAACCTGATCTTTTGGGAAATGAACTAACCCTGATCTCTTCATATAATGATTAGTTTCGAGCATGAACTTAGTGTATTTAGTTAAGTTTGCTTCGCCATCATATGGAGTCAGTGGAACAGGCCTCGAGCCTTGCATTTGGACCTTAAGTCTCAACATTTGCTTGTTCCACTTTCATTTTGCTAACAATTTTCAATTTTGAACCTCTTTAGGGTCATCTGACAGGATTTCTGAAGGTTCCATTAAGGTTCCTTTGTCTGAGTCCTTGCCATCTGAACTGTCTCCATCACCTGGTCCTCCATTTCCATTGCTGGGATCTGAAGGATTTCCAGGATTTACAGATGAGTATCTAATTGCTTGGTTCAAGTAACTACTTTTACTCATGTTTTCAGATGGTTTTACAGATGAAAATCTGTTTTGTCTTTCTTCTGTATGCAGGTGACATTCTTTCTCTTCTTGGTACGTCCTGTTCTTGGATTTCTTCACTTTGTCCACTCAAGATTTACCTTTACCAGCTAATACAGCTAGCCAACATATAGGACTCTGAGCCCCACGTGATGACGATCTCGAGTCGGTATGCGACAGCGACCTCGAGAAGTCATTGCTTCCATCTGATCCATCTCCCAGATCACTAGGAGGTCCTTCACCACTGGGATTCTGATTCCCTTGGCTCGGCAACTTCAGAAACTTGATCAGAATACATTCGGGTTCCTGGAGATAATCCTGGATGCTCAAACTTGCAGGGTTCTGGGATTGGTGTTTGCAGGATTGAGAATGGGAGCGAGAACAGTATCGACGGTGAGTTCTATCCTGTTCTTTCTGCTCTTTTTCCGTTCTTTCTTTCTTATATCTCGGCGGAATATCATGTGAGGTGGCAGATTCATGTGGCAAAGAGGATGTATAGGTTGCTTTGACGCTGTCATCCTTTTTGTTACTTGCTTCAATCCGTCATCTTTCCTTGATAGACTGTAAGTATTGAATCTGAGCATCAATATTGAGATCGCCTTCAGATTCAAAGCTTATATTTCCATAATTTCTGAAATCCGCTGTTTTTCCTTTTGTTATGGCAGTATTTCTAGACAGCCCTTCTATTCTACTAAATGGAGTGGCTGTATTACTCGGGTATGTAGTTTTGTGAGTACTTCCAGAGGTTACTGGGAGAGGGATTGTGCTCATTCATGCCCACTCTCGGAGTTCTGCAAGTTTCGCTGAAACTCATCCCTCTTCCTTCTTGACCTTTTGTTCTTCCTTACACTTGGCCTTGGACTTCGAAGACTGGGTGATCTTCTTGGATTCGCTATCAGAAAATTCTTGAGAATGCTGTACAGTTGCATCACGCCCTTCTGCAGACACAGACTTGACTATGTGTGCTCAGTCTCGGTGTGAATCTAACAATTGTTCCGCCTCTCTTTCATGGCGGAAGATCCCCATCTTGTGGCAAATGTTCTCTTGATATTCAGGGATCGACTGGACAATTGGCAATGATGTTTGCCCATATTCAGTGCGCCAATTCAATTCATCTAGATCAATATTTTTATGAAATGATGTTACTTGATCCGATCTAAGGGCTATGTTACTGGCTGAAGATCCTACTACTTGGGTGAATGTTTGTCTTGCTCTCACAAAAGGTTCTTCAATTTTCTCATATCCTTCTGATGGTGAGAATTGAGACCTTGAACTGGGTCTTTCTACCTGAATTTCTTGGTCTACTTCAGAAATGTAAGATAATTCTTCATTATTATCTACTGAAGTATCTACTAATGTACTCAACCCAGTTACATAGGTGCTCTGGGGAGTTTGGTAACTGATTCACGGCCTAGCTGCATTGCTTCCAACTCCTGGTCCTACCAGAGTGAGCAAATGTTCCCTTAAAGGGAAATAACTGGCGGGCCTCCAGTCTGCATTGGACGAGGTCTTATCGCTCTGGTTTGGTTTAGGCTCAATGCCACCCAGTTCACCAGCACTCGACCTGACACGACCCTGGTCATGCGGGGAGGCTCTGGTTGCCTCATGCTGTGCATTCTGATCATGCAGTATGGTGACCCTTGCCACAGCCTCAGGGCTTGGTGGGAGAGGGGTCAGGTGTGGGGTCGCTTCCATGGCTCTCAAGGTGAGTATATGTGCATCAGTACTTACCGGTACTGACTGTTCCACTTCCTCAGTCGCTTCGCCAAACACTCTCTGAGCGTTTGGGGAGAGTTACTCCTCAGTGGCCCCAAATGAAATGCACCACCTCTGAACTCCTGCTTGGGCGGCCATTGCTTGAATGACGTGTTCATGTCCTGCTATCATACATAGTGTCCTTGTATTTGACATGTTTTTGTATCTATAGATTTTTGTCAGTTAGATAAAACTCAAAGAGAAACAGACCGGTATGTTTTTTATTTGGTTGGTTTTGAACTTTCTTGAAAATAAAACTGAACTGAAAAGCGGCTGACTAGACGGAATACTGAGCGGTTGATCAGACCAGACAGTCCCCAGATAGAGTTGGTGGTTTGAGAGTAAAGCAAAAGCTTTTAGACAGTAGAATTGAACAGCTAAAAATATGTGATGAATTTAATATTCAGTCACACCGGATTCTCCAGAGCTTCAAGTTCACATGTATAAACTAGCTGGTGAAAACCATAGTATATTGTGAGAAGGGATCGAGCAAGAAGAATGCTTGATCCCTAACAAATCTATCTACTATTTAACTACCTAGCCTCACCTTTAACATGTGCCATCAACAACTGACCAATCTTTAAGATAAAACTAAGAAACCTAAAAGAAATCATTAGTAAGTGGAACCAGCCAAATTAGGAACAAGGAAAGTAACATTTTGTTACAGGCCTGCACCACTTGCTGAGCCTCCGGACTTCTGGCTTGTTGGTGCCGGCTCGCATTCACAGTCAGTCTGATGCCTGACCCTATCAGATCAGATGGCTGCTTCACTGGCAAGTTGGAGGTGGTCCTCAGTCTGGACATGGCATTCATCCAGTGTCTTCACATGTCTGAGCCACTCCCTCATTTGGAGTCAGGTTACCTGTGCTTTGGTCGGAGAGGCTGTGGGTGCAGCAATGTTTGTCCACTGTCTGGGAGGTGTGGCCACTTGCACTGTGGCTGCTCCCACAAGGTTCACTGCTTAGATCTGCCATTCCTCAGCCTGATATTTGGCCTGGAGGACTGCATGAGGCTCAGTCAGGTTTGGGGGTTGGACTCAGAGCATTTCCTGTAGGTCCGGATGCAGATTGGCCTCCAGAAACTCCTGCAGTCGGTCCTCCAACATCCGTGTACCGATCGGGAGGTCTGAGTTTTGTGTGATCACCTTGTGCTGCCAGTCCCAGAAAGGTTGGGCACCCTGTTGGGATGCAAGGAGCCTCTGCCACTCCAAGGCCACCCAGTCCACCAAAAGTGCTTCCTGCATAAACTCAACCATGAACTCCCCAAGTGTGAGTGTGCTCACCCAGGCATAGTCAGACATGATCCACTCTGAAAAGCAGGGGTTCATGATACCCCCGATGACTGCTGCTACCACCTGATCATCCCTCAACCCCTTTGTGGCCTGTTACACCTGGACCCATCCAAACCACTCAGTCAGTGTCCGAGGTTCTGGGTCTCTGGCCATTAGGAGTGGGACCTTTGTCGGTCCCGCCCATTTGATGGCTGCAGGCTGCAAAGTTGGAGGTGCCATCTTCCGAGGTCGTGGGTGTTCTGGTTTGGACTCTGATGCATTTGGAGTTGTTTCAAGGTTGGACATGGAGTCTTCAGATCCAGAGTCTGGTGGAAGTGATGGGGTACCAAAAATAAACTGATCTGGCACTGGAGGGACTCCGCTTGGGATCACTGAGAAGGCCTGTTGTGCAGGAAGTCAAAGTCAGGTGACTGGAGCAATTTTGGGCTCAGAGTCAATCAGACTTGATTGGAATGTCTGGACGGCAGTTGGGAACGTCTAGCAAGGCCTGCAAGTGTGCGCAAGACCAGAAACATGTCAGATCATGATGTGGGGTGCGGGGACACACAGGGGCAAAGATATGCTTTGCAAATGTCAAAAAAAAAAGTGGAAGGCACCTAGGTAGTGCTGACACTTGAGCCCACAAGACAGATGGGACAAAACAATCTTTGTTGCTGTCAGAGAGACTGGAAATACATACAGGAAAATTGTCTACTCACCTTTGTTGCTGTCAGAGAGACTGAGGCAACAAAGGTGTTGGAAAGGGTTCAAATAGAAAGGATTATATGATATACACTGTACAGTACCAGTACAAAAGGAATCCGTTGAGAATTACTCTCGGAATATGTAAATCTTCGGCATACACATGCCAAAGGATTGCTCAGCTTGGTGCACGTGCGTATGAGCTTCAGACAGATTTGTATTAGCTTTGGACAGGTTGGGAAGTGAAGGGAATATGAAAAGGAGATGATTAGAGTCTAACATGCCATGCTCCAAAGGTCCAGAGGCTACTCTGCCACCGAGTTTTGGGCTCAGACTCGGTGTGGTTGCAGTATGGCTGTCTGTTGGCCTTCCGGAGTTTGTGTGTCTCAGAATATTGGCAGCTTGGTACCTCGGAGTCATGACACAGTGTCCTGACAGTCAGTGTCATGCTGGACATGGTAAGAACACTCTGGTGGGCTTACAAGATATAATAAAAGAGTTGGATGCTGATTATGAAAGCGTGAGTTGTAAGGTTTGGCATCTGGTAAAGGGTGTCAAAGGGGTAGTGTAAGTGAAGGGGGAAAGACTCAGCTGGCATATAGGCAATGGTTAATCACTACACCTTATTCTTTTGAGGGGGGGAAGGGTATAAGCCTGCCAGAGCATTCTTGCCATTTCCAACATGATTCTAACTGTACAGACATCATGTCATGACTCTGAGGTACCAAGCTGCTGATATTCTAAGATGCACAGACTCTGGAAGGCCACCATACAGCCATACCACAACTGTACTGAGTCCAAACCCAAAACTCGGTGGCAGTGTAGCCTCCAGACCTTCAGAGCATGGCATGTTATATTCTGTTCATATCCTTTTCACATTCTCTTCACTCTCTGACCTGTCCAAAGCTCATATGCACTTGCACTGAGTCAAGCAATACTCCAGCATGCATGTGCTAATGATTTGTGTATTCCAAGAGTAAATTTCAACAGATTCCTTTCAGACTGGTACTGTACAGTTCCTATTATATAATCCTTCCTATTTGAACCCTTTCTGATGCCTTTGTTGCCTTGGTCTCTCTGACAGCAACAAAGATCATTTTGTCCCATCTTTCTTGTGGGCTCAAGTGTTGGCACTATCTAGGTGCCTTACACTTCAACTGATAATGTAGTTCAGAAGAGAAATGATATGCAATTCATCCAACTATGCAGATCTAGTTAACCACAAATATAGGTTTGGTTTTGAAGGGAGTGCTTCTCTTTGCCCTCTGATGCAGAACACCAATAGTAGCATCCTCAAGGTTTCCCATACGTGCCTGAGACACTACCCAATACATGCGCCCATCTCCCACACGAGCTACAACCCTATACAATGGGGTCCATTTTCCTCCATGTAGTTTTGAGTGTGAGACATGGCCAAGGTGCTCACAGACTGTGGCAACAATGTTGACTTCCTCACCATGAGGACCATGAGGAACTATGACAAGATCGCCTCTCTTGTATTTGTGTTTCTTGGCTTCCCCAGCCTGATCAATAAATAAATGAGCAAGAAATAATATAGGTATAAGGAAGATACTCACAGGGAAAGTCTTGAACTTCAGTGAAGTAGTGAAGCGCATCCTGGAGGAGTGAGATAATCTAATAATGAAGGAATGAGATTGAATATTGACAAGTATGAGAGGCACAGGTAACTGACATGAGATGATGCAGGAGGAAAACCTTTGATGTTTTAGTGGTAAAGGACAGCTTTATATATTCTAATTCCTCAAGAATCCAAAAAAGCGCCAGGAGAGGTGGACAGATTCAAATTACAGATATGGTCCAACAGTCCACTAATTAATTAAGCGATCCAAGAGTGTTTTATTGTCTCATATATGTTTCAGGAGTCATCCATCAACTATCTGAGTCATGTTGAAGACTTTTGTGGCTCCAAATGTTCTAAAACACAAAAGACTCGGCAGGGAGGGGGAGATCTGCACTCAAAATAGTGACTCACTCCAAAACAATTGAGATAAGCGACATTGAAGCACACAAGCGTCTCATAAACTATTCAGGGACACAATGGACACTGTCTGAGACTATAATCAGTGCATCAGCCTGCTGGATGCCCGAAAATTGGAAAATATCGGTAGGGAGATAGATCTGCACTCAAAAACCCAATTCACACCACATAAAATCCATTTAAGTGTCCAAGCTGTGTGTATGCGCTCCATTTGTATGTCAATAGTTCTTATAAAGAACTCCGAGTCATTTAGAGGGTCCACAGACATAAGAGAATAATTTAGTGCAAAAAGCGGCAGGGGGTGACAGATATCCCACAGAAGGAAAGGAACTGGATGGAATAATTCACAGAAGCGTCCCAAACCATTCACATTATCTCATGAATGTTTCAGAAGCATTCTGGACCTTTTGTTTGCTTTAAAAAGTGCATAGACTCCGGGGTTTCCAACAACAGAAAACCTCGGCAGGAGGAGGGCAGATCTTTAGCATAAACATTTTACACCTATCAAAGAACTCCTTCAAGCGATCCAAGCATGTCTTATTGTCTCATATACATTTCAGGAGTCATCAATCAACTATATGAGTTATGCTGAAGACTTTTGTGACTCCAAATGTTCTAAAACATAAAAACTCGGCAGGGAGGGGGAGATCTGCACTCAACATAGTGACTCACTCCAAAACAATTGAGATAAGCGACATTGAAGCACAAAAGCGTCTCAGAAACTATTCAGGGACACAATGGAATACTGTCTGACACTATATTCAGTGTATCAGCCTGCTGGATGCCCGAAAATCGGAAAATATCGGTAGGGAGATAGATCTGCACTCAAAACTCAAGATCACATCACTTAAAATTCAAACAAGTGTCTAAGCTAGACATATGCGTTTCAGATATGTCTTAATAGTACCTATAAGGTACCCTGAATGATTTAGAAGGTACGCAGAAGTGAGAGAATAATTTAATGCAAAAAAGCGACAGGGGGTGACAGGTATACTACAGAAGGAAAGGAACTGGATGGAATAATTCACAGAAGCGTCCCAAACCATTCAGGGTATCTCAAAAATGTTTTAGATGCATTATGGACCCTTTCAATCGCTTCCAACATTGCCTAGGCTCCGGGGTTTCCAAAAACAGAAAACCTCGGCAGGAGGAGGACAGATCTTCAGCATAAACATTTTACACCCATCAAATAATTCCTACAAGCGATCCAAGCGTGCTGTATTGTCTCACATATCTTTTACGAGTCACCTATAGACTATCTTAGTCATTTCGAAGACTTTTGTGACTCCAAATGTTCTAAAACATAAAAACTCGGCAGGGAGGGAAGATCTGCACTCAAAATAGTGACTCACTCCAAAACAATTGAGATAAGCGACATTGAAGCACAAAAGCGTCTCAGAAACTATTCAGGGACACAATGGAATACTTTCTGACACTATATTCAGTGTATCAGCCTGCTGGATGCCCGAAAATTGGAAAATATCGGTAGGGAGATAGATCTGCACTCAAAAACCCAATTCACACCACATAAAATCCATTTAAGTGTCCAAGCTGTGTGTATGCGCTCCATTTGTATGTCAATAGTTCTTATAAAGAACTCCGAGTCATTTAGAGGGTCCACAGACATAAGAGAATAATTTAGTGCAAAAAAGCGGCAGGGGGTGTCAGGTTTACTACAGAAGGAAAGGAACTGGATGGAGTAATTCACAGAAGCGTCCCAAACCCTTCACAGTATCTCCAAAATGTTTTAGATGATGTATGGTGTAGGGGTGCAGACTCTTCTATTCCGAAGGGTGATCCGGGCTTACGCTCGTGTTCAACCCAAGGGGGACTGCGGTGACTCGGTATATCGAGAGGGACAACCTAAGTAGAGCCGGTTTGAGATCTGAAGACTCGGCGATACGGATACCTGCGGGATTCCGGTTGGACCAAGACTCGGTTGGGTAGGATCGGCACTTTAGGGCAGCGGCCGAGGACTTTCAGAGTGCGACTTTGGCGGAGAGTCGGGAGTTTTGAGATTTAGAGTTGGTGACTATTGTTTTCAGAGTGAGAGTCGGGCGAGTAGTGCGTAAAGCTGCATGTAATAGATTGATGCTGTCTATCGGTAGAGGGGGAACTTCTCCTTTTTTACTGCTTGAACTACTGTGGTTTTATACTAAACTAGTGCGGGGAAAGCGGTGCAAGACTCGGCCGAGTCTGTGAGAACAAATGTGAGAGTGAGTCGGCGATCGGTCTGCGCACATCACGCAGCCGATCGTCGCGGAGTGATGTTGTAGTGTCCAACCTGCCCTCTTGTCCACCACCACTGCACTGCCATATCCCACGTCCTCGTCCTGTCCATCCGATTCCTTCCACCCGTGCCCACGACCGTCGGTCGTCCATGTGCTGACCGACCTCGTATGGTATCCGTCCGTCCAACCGTGTGCATCCCCAGAATTATCACAAAGAGTCGGCCACCGATTATGAATGAACAAATGGTGATGTTCGGCGGCCGGTAAAGGGAGTCAAAGGAGTAGTGTAAGTGAAGGGGGAGAGACTCGGCCGGCGCGTAGGCGATGGTTAATCGCTACATCTCCCAGGGGGCCAAAAAAATGTTTGCGGTGTATAAGAAGTGGTTGAGTTAGAGATTAAAGAAAAATTTTAATGGGCGAGGTTCGGTGCATTCTGTGGTACTTAATGGTGCGAAGAAGAAGAAGAAGAGGTTGAAGGTTCACCGATCAATGCTGAGATTGCGCCCTGGAGTTTCGTGATCTGCGCTATCTGTTGTGCGACCGTTTCGCGTAGGTTCTCGAGTTGGACTGACGGAGCCGGATGGTGTATGCTCGTCTGCAGGTCCGGGTGCCACGGGACGATCGCAATCCGGATGAGGTCGTGTGTCACCGCCGAACGTAGACGCTGATTGACCGGGAGTTCCAGTCCTTGATTTATGATGTGTTTGGTGTGGTTATTGATCAAGGTCGGTCGGGGTCGGTACTGAACGTGGATTGCCATGTACAGGCGTAGGAGGAACTCGTGCACCTTCATGCCAGGCTCGGCGATCGAGCGCCAGAAGCGCTGGTGAGGTCCGGAGTGGCGTAGGACGTCCTCGAGAGTGGCCTGACGCGAGTGATGGCGTGCGACAGCGAGAGTGAACGATATTGCCCAGTTGTGAACCCCACGTATGTCGTCCGGGCACAGAATCCGGTTGTCATAGAAAGACTCGGTGCTGGTTCGGTCTGAGCGCATGGTCGGTGAGGGGTAGGTATTGAAAAAAAAGGTGGATTATTTGAAGGAGGGGCGTATTGTAGAATGAGTGTTCGGGAGTGAACGGAAACGAAAGGGGGATTTTATAGAGGCTCGGGGTTATTTGTTAGTGCAATGTTCGGTGTGAAAAAAAAATTATTTCTTGGGCGGAGAAGGCGTAAAACGGGCAATACGGAGAATAGCGGTGTTTATTGCTACGTGAAACGGGGTTCTAGTTATTAATGAGATGGAGGGGTACTCTATTTTGCCTTGGTGTAACATGCGGCGAGTGACTCCGGGGAGTTTCAGGAGAAATGTACCGGGTATTCCGCTTTTGTCTGTCCGTCCGTCCCGGTTGATCCTTCGTGTGCGATCGTTCCATACTTGGCTGTGAACATCGCGTTGAAGTCGTTCCAGGACCCAATCACGTTCAGGTGTTCTCCCAGGTTGATCGGTGTGACGTGCAGCTCGTTCAGTTGACCGACTAGTTGTGAGAGTAGGTGGTGGGCCTGGATGGCCTGCTCCCTCCCGGCTTCGGCAAGGCGCACCATGGTGTTGCTCTTTCACTGAAGTGCTGATTGTTGTCCTTCGCGCGCGGTGCACTCTCGCTCGGCATCTTCGAGCATTGCTGCGAAATCGGCCTGCTCGGTTTCCACGACTGTCAGCGATTCCCGGGCTTCGTACAGTTGACTGAGGTACGCTGGCTGGACGTATGAAACTGTTGCTGCAGCGTTGAATCGGGAGAGAGTCAGGGTCGCCTCATATGAGCTAGCCTTCCTGTTCGCGACTCGTCTGAAAACCGTGCGGTATACCTCTTCGTACGCGAGTTGTGTGAGGCCTTCGTAGTCCGGGCTGGCTACAGCGACTGCGGTGCAAAATTGCGCCCATGATCCTCCAGCAAGTGCGGGTGATTGCGCGAGTTGTTCTTGTATTTCGGGCATGCAGAATGTATAGGCCACATATACCAGAGTCGGGTCTGTGGGCGTGAGTTTATCGAAGGCGAACAGTAACTCGGCCGCGAACTTGGCGAATGAGATTGTCGCCGGGTCGAATACGACTATCTGCGAGACGCCAATTGGGCGAGGGTTGGCTAGTAGGAGATCGCTGGGAGTCGGGTTTGGCATGCAGCGTGCCATCCCCTTGAGAACGATTGCGTGCGGCGGGGTGATGTTAATGCTTTCCATCGTATGCAGGGTCGATTGTCATCTTTCGAACCTTTTCGGCTTTTTCTGTGGGTGTGTGTCTTTTTTTTTTTTTTTTTAAGGATGGTTACCTTGTCTGGGCCGTTTGTGTCTGTGTCGGGAGGACCTCTCTGTATTGGTCATGCCGTCAATCGGCGGGGTTCGCATTCGTTGCGTGTTTCGGGCGATTCGTTCGCATGCTTCAATTGGGTCCTTCAGTAGGAGCTTCATGACAGCGATAGTGTCCTTTTCCCATGGTCGGCGGCCGGTCGATCGGCAGATTTTTGTGTTTTGTTGTCCGTTGTTTCGTATTTTGTGTGTTTCGTTACCGGTCTGTATTCCTGTATTGCCGGTTGTGTTTTGGTGGTCCTGGCTTGGCGTCGTTGTTTTCTTTTGGTGTTGGCTGGTGCTGGGCGTCTGTGTGTTTCGAGTACTTTGTGGGTCTCTCCTTGGTGGGGACTTGTATGTTGTCGAGAGCTGGTGTTTGGTGTGTGCCTGGGTCCGTTGTGGATGATTGGCGGGTTTGTGCTGTATTTGGTGTAGTCTGGATCTGCGCATGATTGGCTTTTGAAGTGTGTGATCGTTGCGAACCGTTTTGGGCGCTTCGGTGATCTTGAGCTAGCCGGGTCACGCGTTGTGCTTCTTGAGTGCGATCACGGCGCCTGTTCCGGTCCGGTAACGCGGGGGTGTGATTTCTGTTGGCAGAGATCGTCGAAAATTTCGGAACGTGTCTTTTCTGCTTTTTACTACCACCTCCTCCGTCTTGCAATACCTTTCAATGGACAATGCTTTGACTCCTGAAACCGTCCCGTGGCCCTCCGCGTCTCCCAAGGATGGGGGGCGAGCGTCAACACCGCCACAGTGGAAGCTGGGGGCCGACAATCACGCGCCAGCAACCCCTGGGCTTTCGCAGGAGCCTGACGACGGCAGCCATGACGTGGGAGGTCCGCTCGTTGGTGTGGATCTCCCGCGTCCCTTGTCGTTACCGTCGCCTTCGCTGGGCGGAGAAGTGGACAGGGGTGGTGAACGCACCGGCGAAGTCGGTGTCCCTCCCGCCGAGTCTAGTCTGCCGAGTCTCGTTCCGCGCGATCCCGTCTCGTCACGTATGGAAGATTTCAACTCGGCGCTGGATGATCTCGAGAAGTCGAGTGAAGAGGTTCGCGAGGAGGCGCTAGCGTATGTGCGGGCTACCTGGGTACGTCGTTCGTTTGTTTTGTTTCCTTGATTTCTTTTTCTGACAATTTTTCTAGCACTCCCTTTCTACTGCATGGGATGGCATTCCCGAGCGTGCGAAGGCCACCCACCGCCTTTTTACGACGATCGACGTCCTTCTGGACGTATTCAGGACAGAGGCTGACAAAGCCATGGAGAACGCGACCGAGGAGGCGCTGCCCGAGCGTCTCCGGACTCTTATTGCCGAGGAGGAGGATAAGGTGGCTGAGCGCAAGCGTAAGCGCGAGCTCGTCGCTGCCGAGCGTGCGCGTGCTGCCGCTGAGGCCAAGGAGAGGGTAGAGCGTCAGGAGCGTGAGGACGCCGAGCGTGCCAGGCAGGCTGCGCAAGAGGCGCGAGAGTGGGCCGAGCGTACACGGCAGGCTGCAGAACAGGCGCGAGAAGAGGCCGAGCGTACGGCGCGCGAGGACGCCGAGGAGGATCGAAGGCTGGAGGAGCACGCGGCGAAAATGAGGGGCGTGCGCGATTCGTTGCGCACGCTGTATCCTACCGACACCGACGACGCACTCCGGGATCGGCTCTACCGTATGGTTGGGCCTCTCCTGCAGGATCTACGTCGGGTGAGTACCTAGTTTGTTGCCGGCTCTGTATTGTTTTGCTGATTTGTTGCAGAAGCCGACCCCTGCCGTGCCTACCCAGTCGGTTCCGTCTCCCCCTCGTCGTGGATCACGTATGCGTCAGCCTCGCCCTCGTCCTGTCCTCGCGCGTTCGGGTGCGGAAAGCGGGGGAGTCGTCTCTGCCGCGTCGTTGCCTCACGCTGGTTCGGATGCGAGTGCCGTGTCTCGTCGAGGTACTGGTGGGCCCGCTGCACCCCCATATAGACCTTCCCCCTCTCCTTTCCTTGCTGAGCTGGCCGGATCTGTAAAGGCCAATCCTTCCTTAGTCGGCGGAAGCACCTCATCCACGAAGGCTATGCGTGTTGTGGCTCCGGTGAGTGCAGTTTCTTGTTAGGTCTGGCTTTTCTTGGCTGACTGTCTTGCGCGTAGGTTCGTGGTTCGCAAGCGCGCTCAGAGGCGACGACCAACAACGTCCCTCCTACGAAGCCCGGTACCAAGCGAAAGCCGGTTTTGGTTGAATCCAGCGGCGACGAGGGCCCTTCTCGTCCTGGTCCGTCTAAGGTTCCACGCGCTGCGGGTGCGTCTTTGGCGAGAGATGCGAGGAATGAGGAGGTCGTTTCCGATGGACCGGATCCGGATTTGCTTGGAGGCGGGGTACACTTGGGGCGGACGGTTCAGTTTGCCCTCGCCTGCGACACATGTATTGTCGCGGGCGCGTCGTGCGACGGTGTCCCCAAGAGTCGGCGGTGCACCTGCTGCTTGTGGAATAAGGCGCGCTGCGTCTTCGATCGGTTCCGTGGGCAGCGTGGTGGTACCCAACTCGCTCCTCTCGCGCTTTCCATGGCGGACCCGATCGGTATTGGCGGCGCAGTCTGGCAGTTTGGCGATGTGCCCGACTACTCGGATGCAGCTTCCGTCGACGTCCTGGTCGGGGCGTTGTCTCGGAATGTCGTCGAGTCGTGCGTGTCAATTCGCGAACGCCAGGCTGCCGTTAGCCGTCGTATGGAGGCATATGAGGCTCGCGTTGAGGAACTGACCCATCGTCTCGGCGAACACGAGGAGGTGGAGGCCTGGAGGCCGCCTTCGCCGTTCCTTGACAAAACTTCATTCATTAATTATCGGACTGTTCAGGAACAAGAGGAGAAAGAGGAAAAGGAGAAGAAAAGGAAGGGAAAAGGGAAAGGGAGGAAGTAGAATAGTTTTTGTTATTTATTAAGGGAATTTAGTCTATGGTTGGTACCGCGTTACACTGTGCTTTATGATGGGAGTACAAGACTCGGCTTTTCCTTTAAGGCTTGGTAAAGTACTGTTTTCGTGGATCTCGCGGTTTCTAAGATTGAGAGTAGGGGTTTTAGTGTGTAAAATGAATCAGAACGAGTACGAATAATAGGGGGAATAAAGGGTATCATGATTCGGATTCGGTTCCAGAGTCGGTGTCGAGGATTTCTGTTGTTGGTGGCTGATCCTCGGCACCGCGCTCCTCCCCTTCGATTTTTGAATGTTTGTTGGCAAGTTCGTCGAGTTCTGAGTCGGTCTGGTCCACTATCTGGGTGACTGGAGTTGTTATGTTTGCTCGGGGGTGGTACGGAATGACTCTGAAAGCTGCATATCGTAATGCCGAGACTGCGCCTGTGAGTTCTGCGAGAATGTACGATCCTCCGGTTGTTCGGCGAACAACTACCATAGGTCCAAGATATTTGGGTTTGGCTTTCCGGCTTAGTTCCGTGTCGATTCGTGAGTTTCGAACCAGCACCAGGGCTCTGGGGCCAAAGTCGTAGTCTCGGATCGTGTTTTGGTAGTGTTTTTCGAATTGTTGGATTGATTTGAAGCGAGCCCGCATGACTGCCGAGTGTACGCATTTCAAGTCTTCTGGTCGACGCTGGAGTGCTCTTGCCCTTGCCGCAAGTAGTTCTGCTTGTGATACCTTGGCTGAGTATACTGGTGACATGCACATTTGTTCAGCCAAATCGAATGGAAGGATCAGCTGGACTCCGTGGACCATGTAATATGGCGAGTATCCCATTGCTTTCTGAATCGTGATCCTCTCGGCCCATATTGCGTGGTATGCGTGTTGTGACCATCGAGCTTCGTCGTTCCCAGCAAGTTTCATCAATGTTTCCCTAAGGTCCCGGTGACGTCGTTCTACGATTCCGTTCGCTCTCGAGTTGTAGGGGGAGATTCGGATATTGTGTACTCCGTATCTTGCCAACATCCTGATTACTTCACCGTCAAATGATGGACCATTGTCTGATACGATCTCGTGGACGTAACCCCATCGACATATGATATCTTGAAAAATGAAGTTGGCGATCGATCTCGAGTTGTCGGCGCGCAATGGTTTGAACTCCGGGTAGCCTGTGAGTGAGTCTCTTGCTTGGACGATATACCTGAATCCCCCCGATTTGGGCATAAGCATTACGTCTATGTGTACCCTGGCGAATAGCGGTGCTGGTGTTGGGACGCTCGGTGGGATTCGTACGTGCGTGAATTGCCGAGTCTGGCACACGTGGCACATCTTCAGGAACCAATGTATGTCTGAGTTCATCATAGGCCACCAAAATCGGTCGTGGATTCGTAGTTGTACTGAGAAGAATCCTTTGTGTCCCTGATCGTCGTGTGCTGACTTCATGACTGAGAATCAGCGATCGGGTGTGAGTACGAGTTGGTGTGGTCCTGAGTATTGTTTCCTCCAGAGTTGTCCGTCTGCAACGAAGAACCGGGTTGCCTTTGTTACGAAGTGTCGGAATTCATTATCCGTCATGTTTTCTGGCTTCTTTGGGTCGTTGAGGAATTCCTTGATCTGTATCATCTCTTGGTCGGTTGCTTCTGCTGCAGATGTTCGGGGAATGGTGGGAGGGTCATCGGTAGACGGAATGTCTCCAGTGTATGCTATGAATATGAAAGCGTACTGGTTGTCGATCCATTCTTCGTAGTCTTTGTCATCTGGAGGGTCCGTGTCTGCCCGTTTTCGTCGACTGAGTCCATCCGGGCCTGTGTGCCGGGCGCCTGGGATATGGATAATTGTGAAGTAGAACAATAGAATTCCAGCGATCCACCAGTTGATTGTAGCATTTGGCTGGATGTCGGGGTTGTTGATCATGCCTTTAATGTACTTGGCATTGACTTCAATGTAAAAGTGGTCCAGTCCTATCAGGTAGATTCATGCGTCATGGAGAGCCCTCATGAGGCCGAACAGTTCTACTTTTGGCTGTGAGTAGTTCTGTTCTCTCTCATTCCATGTGGCAGACATGAAACGGGCTGGGAATCGTTCTCCATTTTCCCCGATCTGTAACAGAATCGCTCCATATCCTCGAATTGACGAGTCTACGCAAAGGTGGACCGGTCTTCCGCATTTGTAGTCGATTGGCCTGATGGCCCCAGACTCGGCGATCGCCTTCTTGAGTTGTTCCATCGATCGCTGTTCGAGTTTTCCGAATGAGAAGGTAACGTCCTTGCCGGTGAGTCGGTTCAGGTCGTACGCCATCCGGGCAAAGTCATTGATGAAGTGCCTGAGAACTCCTGTGGTCCCGAGGAATGATCGAACGTCGGTTACGTCTTCGCAGGGAGGCCAGTCGATGATCTTTTGGACTCGCGCTTCGTCTGGGACCCGTCCTGAGTAGTTACAGGTGTGGCCAACTATTACAGCTTCGGGTGTGGCAAGTACCAATTTTTTCCCTGATAGAGTCGCTCCAACTACTTTGAGCCTTTGGAGGACTCTGTTGACATCGTTTAGGTGTTCCCATATGAATCGACGAATACCAGGATTTTGTGGAATGGTTTCGTACGATCCGTCTGGTAGTTCATATCGCGTGGGAGGTCCTTTTATGGGTACATCGTCGATGTATGGGAACGCTACGTCCGGGATCTCGTCCTTCAAAATGAACGTAATGTCGGCGTGCATGATTTGCTGGGAATTCGTATATCCCATGGGAATTGATGTGAGCCAGAATGCTCCCAATGGTGTCTGGAATGTTGTTATGTCCCTACTTCGTATGGCGAGTTTCCTTTGGTCGAACGCCACAAATAGGTCCAAGGTTGTGTAACAGGATCGGCCACCAAAAGCCTCGGCGATATGTTCTGTTGGGTATGGTACTGATGGGTCGCGTATTGTGATTGCGTTCAACGGTTGACGATCGTGGACTATCCTCAGCGACTTTCCGTCCTTCTTCACTACACAGAACCATCTTGATCGGTACGATGAGTTTGATGGTTCGTATACGCCGGACATGATTTTGTCTTTGATGATCGCCACGACCTTGTCGAATATTCCGGGCGGGATAGGTATGTTTTTCAGTACCCATGGAATGTGTTCGATGGTTGGGATAAGGACCGGTGCGAAGTAATCGTAGTCGAGGGCACCTTTCTCCGTTTTGTCCCATGCAAATGCCATCTCCTGTGTACTGATAACCCACCATGCGAGTTCCTTTTCTTCAGGTAGTAAGAACCTGGCCGGGTCTATGTCCATTTCGTTGTATCGTTCCTGGGTGAGTCGTTTCCCAGGTGAGAACGGTGGAGGATGGGTCGGTAGTTCTGGAAGGTCCTTCAGAGGGTCGGGGTGCGCTGTCCTGGTGATTTGGTATTCCTCTGGGAGTGTCGTTGGAACCGGTTTTATGCAATCTGCGACTTTCTTGTACTTGTAGAATGGTTGACTAGTGTGACGATTTTGATTAGTTCACGGTATTAGGGATTCGTTATTGTATGGGTGATTAATCGAGAATAGTCCGTTTGCATCGTTTGTTCGGGTTTTGCTGTTTTCCGTATTTTGTTTCGATTTTGCGCCCTTCCCTTCGGAGACGGTGATTTCGATGGATTGCCTGTCGAAGGAGATCTGGACTGTGGTTTGGTCTAGGGTATCTGCGGTGTAGCCTGTTTGTGCTTCTGGTTCGTCTCGTCGATCTTGTACCGATTCATCGACTCTCAAAAATCCTCGCTTTCCTTGGCTGGTTGCTTTCGTCGCATGCGTTCTCGAGTGGGTACCGTAATATCTTCGTCCGTTACCGGATGGACTAATTCCAGTACTTGGTCGTCGATGTCTACGTCCATCAGTCGAGCCTTGCAATGCGCGAGGAACGGTCGGCCAAGCAGGATATCGAATGGTGCTGGGTGTATGACTTGGGCCTGTATGAGTACCGAGAATCCTCCGAGTCCTATTCTGAGTCGTGGTATTAGTCCGAGCGATTGGGTCCTAGATGCGTCCGCTGTTTCGATAGTGATTCGCTCGTTATTTAGAGTCGGCGATCCTAAGTGCTTCCATACGTCCCGAGATAGTCCGATAAACGAAGCTCCGGTGTCGAGTAGTCCTTCTACCTTGATCTTTCCGTCCAGCCATACGTCGACAACTCGGATCGGGACGCTTGCTGGTGCAATTGGTTCCATTTCCGGTGGTACGTCTGGCGATCCTGGCCTGGGTCCTGCTGAGTACATTGCCGTGCCTTCCTCGTCGTGGCTTATAGGACTTCGTTTCGTGGTCATCATGTCCTTGCACTTTCGTCTGACTTCGGGGGATGTTGCCAATAGTTCTCGTCCTGATATCGACATCGTAGCGTCCAAGAATCGGTGAAATACTGTATCGACCGTTGCGGGGTCATTGGCCGGTGTGCTGTACTTGAACTGAGGCTTCTGGATGTCTATCGTTGGTTTGGGTGGTCCAGGCTTTGATTCCGTCCTTTCCCGTGGTGGTGCTACCTGGATTGGTGTCGGTTCGTCTGGTGGCAGATGGTCAGGTGCCGATTCTTCTGTGGTCCTAGTTTCTGCTGGTTCCTTCTCCTTTCCCTTGACTGTTCCAGTTGGTGATACGCCCGAGTTCATTGCTGGTTCGTGTCCTCCCTGCTCCTTCGCTGGTTTTGTCGTTCGTCCGGATGACGGAGGGTCGGCTTTTCCTATTTTGGCCAATCTTGCCGATCATCTCTGCTGGCCATGCGGGTTGCTTGTATCGTCAAACCGTACCTTCTTCCCTTCTGCAGCATGTTCATCCTCGATCTCTTCGATATGGGCTGCCTCCTCATATGGCCAGGTCGGTGTGTGGATGCTTGGTCCTGATACGGCGGGGTAGTATGCATCGAACAGATTTGCTGTTTGGTGCGGTGGCGGATCTCGTAGTGCCGTCATATCTACTGGAAGAGCTGTGCCCTGGGGGACTTCGTTGGGGTGATCTCGGTAGTATAGGTTCATTCGGTCCAGTAAGGAGGAGCCTTGAGGTCCCAGTGGTAGTCGCATTCCTCCTGGCATTACCACGAATCCTTGTGCATCCAGGGCCAACAATCGCCGGTTCAGCAATGTGTCCCTGATTGTACAGTTCCTGAATAGGTGTCCGGTGCTGTGGCACATTGCGCACGTTCGGGGTTCTGTACTTCTTGCCTGAAAGTTTCTGGCCGGCGGAGGGGCTCTCGGTGGTCCTCTGTATTCCTCGCGTGGTCGTCCGTACTCATCGGGTCGTTGATAGTCCCTTGGTTCGTTCGGGGCATACTGCCGATCCCGAGCGTACCGATCCTCATAGTCTCGCCTTCGGTAATCTTCCTTTCGTTCGCTCCGGAGGTCCCTTATTTCTGCCTGTAAGTCTGATACCATACGTGCGATCAGACTTAGCTCTGAGTCCTCCCGTTTGACGATGGGCGATGGTGTGTACGAGTCAGGTGCTGCGGTGGCGTGTTGATGAGTAAAATAGGGGGCCGCTGCGGGTGCCCCGAACGTTCCGTACTGCGGTACTGCGTATCCTGGCTGTGCTCCTGGTCCCGTCATCAGGACTCCTCCTGCTATGAGTCGGTCGAGTTCGTTGTACAGTACTTGGATGTCCCAGGGGACGCCAGCTGGGTGTCGAAAGTCAACCAACCGAAGCTGTTGTTCGAGATGCTGATTGGTGAGTCGATTTAGACCTTCTCGATAGAACCGTTTTTGATCTAGTTCCGAAATGACTCCTTCTTGAACCAGGTATGACGTAATCCGCATGAAGCTTCGATGGTACTCTCCCAGGGCAGCCGTACTCATGAGAACCTTGTTGGAATTCTCGGCGATGAAGTTGATTAGATCCCCGTACGTATATCTTATCGTTGCCGCCGGGTAGAAGCTTAGCGCGGCTGTTTTGAATGATGCGAAATCGTTTTGCCGTGCCTGTGGGAGAGTTGACCATAGTAGTTCCTCGCATACCGGTGCATAGTAACGTGCCCAGTTGATTTTCTGTAGCTCGGTGATACCTGCGTTTGATCCGAGAATGTTGACTTCTTCGAAGAATCGTGGGATCCCTTCTGGTTCTACATCGGCGTTCATAGTGGGAGCTCGTTTGTCGTGTCTACTCGGCATTGTTGCTCCTGGCACCGGTGGGTTTGGTCCTGTGATCAGTAAATTCCTAGATTCGGCCAGATCTGGAAGTGGGTTCATGGTGTTTGGTACGGCTTGTGTTGCTGGTCCCGTTGCTGGAGTTTGTCCCGGTACTTGACTCGACCCTTGTGTAGTAGAATTGGCCATGACTAGTCTGATTATTGGAGGCGCCACGGTACGGGGAGTCGGCGGTGCCGGTGTAAGTGCTCGTGGAGTCGGGGGTGGTGTCGATCTCGGCTGTTCCGGAGTCGGGGACCGAGGTTCCGGTGTTGGATCTACGATTCTCGTTCTTGGGACAGGTACCGCTCCTTCCGGAGTTGGTGGTGGCGCTGGTGGTGATATGTCCTCCTCCGATGTGTCAGACTGGTTTTGTAGTGAGGCTGGGGCCGATCGTTCTTCTTCGTCGGGGGTAGGATTCTCAGGCTCGAGGTTCCGTTCCGTTGGTCCTTCTACTGGTCCTTCTGTTTGAATTAGAGGCTCGTTGGGCCTTCTTCTGCTGACTTGTCTGCTCCAATTGAGTGGTGACGCTGGTCTTCGGGGTGACAACGATCCTAGGGACTGGTTTCGATATGGTGTTGCCGATTCTCGTGGCCCTGGTGATACCAACCTTCTGACTACTTCCTCGGATCTGGATCGACTCCGTTCTCTGGTTGGACTCCTGTATCCTTCGAATCCCGGGTTCTGTTCCTCACTTTCAGGGGTCGCGCTTGTTCGCTGTGTTTGTTGATTGAGCGGTGTGCTGCTGATGCTGAGGTGAGACCTATTGCCGGTTATAAAGCTTCCTGGGATACGGAGTGATATCGGGGTTTCGATGAGATCAGGTAGGATCCTTCTAGGTTCGACTGGTTGTCCTCGTTCTTGTGTCGGTTCTGGATCAGCCAAGGACGGTGGCTGCTGTTGGTCGTTGTTTTGGTGTGTGGTTTCTGGGTCTGTGATTCTGGAGCGGCGAAATGGTGACGACGATGCTTCTCTGGGGGCGTGAAAACTACGAGGAGCGGCTGAAGCCGGTGGGTGTCCTCTTGGTCTTCCTCGGCCTCGTCCTCTGGGTGGTGGTGGTGGTTTGCTCGGTTCTTCCTGGGCCTTTGCCTGTATGCGCGTAGAGCGCCGAGGAGCTTCAGACGTCGACCTGGTACTTAGGCGAGGCACCTTGTCCCCCTCGCGGTGGGCTCCAGTTGTAGGGGTGCAGACTCTTCTATTCCGAAGGGTGATCCGGGCTTACGCTCGTGTTCAACCCAAGGGGGACTGCGGTGACTCGGTATATCGAGAGGGACAACCTAAGTAGAGCCGGTTCGAGATCTGAAGACTCGGCGATACGGATACCTGCGGGATTCCGGTTGGACCAAGACTCGGTTGGGTAGGATCGGCACTTTAGGGCAGCGGCCAAGGACTTTCGGAGTGCGACTTTGGCGGAGAGTCGGGAGTTTTGAGATTTAGAGTCGGTGACTATTGTTTTCAGAGTGAGAGTCGGGCGAGTAGTGCATAGAGCTGCATGTAATAGATTGATGCTGTCTATCGGTAGAGGGGGAACTTCTCCTTTTTTACTGCTTGAACTACTGTGGTTTTATACTAAACTAGTGCGGGGAAAGCGGTGCAAGACTCGGCCGAGTCTGTGAGAACAAATGTGAGAGTGAGTCGGCGATCGGTCTGCGCACATCACGCAGCCGATCGTCGCGGAGTGATGTTGTAGTGTCCAACCTGCCCTCTCGTCCACCACCACTGCACTGCCATATCCCACGTCCTCATCCTGTCCATCCGATTCCTTCCACCCGTGCCCACGACTGTCGGTCGTCCATGTGCTGACCGACCTCGTATGGTATCCGTCTGTCCAACCGTGTGCATCCCCAGAATTATCACAAAGAGTCGGCCACCGATTATGAATGAACAAATGGTGATGTTCGGCGGCCGGTAAAGGGAGTCAAAGGAGTAGTGTAAGTGAAGGGGGAGAGACTCGGCCGGCGCGTAGGCGATGGTTAATCGCTACAATGGACCCTTTCCATCGCTTCCAACATTGCCTAGGCTCCGGGGTTTCCAACAACAGAAAAGATCAGCAGAGGAGGGCCAGACCTTCAGCATAAAGTTTCTGCACCCATCAAACAGTTCTTACAAGCGATCCAAGCGTGCTGTATTGTCTCACATATCTTTCACGAGTCATCTATATACTATCTGAGTCATTTTGAAGACTTTTATGTGTCAAAGTGTCCAAAACATCGAAACATTGGCAGAAATGGAGCAAGTTTACATCAAACAAATTATGCACCCTGAAAGAATTCAGCTAAGTGTGATAGACATGTACAACCGTCTCAGAAGTGCTTCAGATGTATTCTAGATGCTGTTTCACACTGTCTTGAGTGTGTCAGCCTTCCAGGTACCAAAACATCAAAAATATCGGTAGGATAATGGAAGACATGCATAGAAGTCATGTACCCTTATCCAGTTAGTTCCCTTGGCCAGGAAAGTTGGAATTTGATGCCAGGAAGCTCTGGGTGCTATCAGGGGCACTCAGAGTCACTTTAATGGCGTACAGGTACCCTAAAATTTAGCAGGAGAGATATCTATAAAAGAGGGAGTAGATCTGAGCTTTTAGAGTCATTCTTCCTCCCCCTTCACTTAGAGGTAAGCACATCTCTCCAACTCCTAACTCATTATCTGAATCCTTTTTAGGATTACTATGCCTGTCCCCAATGCACATGCAGACCTTCCTGATGGCTATCTTGCAGCCTTGTCTCAACTTTTCCCCCATGTTGTCTTTCATGAGCAACCAGGGGATAGGTATGACACTATGGCCATCATGGGACCCTCTGCTGCTGCTCTGACTGGATCCATGATTGGATACACCCAGAGACAGGATTCACAGCATCCAGGCTGCACCCTCCCTAGGAACAGGGCTCATTCTATCCCAGTAAGTAATTTTGAGCTTTGCATTCATATTCAGATATAATAAGCCTTTCTATTAGATTGGCATAGCCTTGCATCCCTATGGTGCACAGATTGGTGCTTGGATCTCTAACTTTGATGATCCATTCAGGCCTATCTTTGTCTACACACTAGGCCAGGTTATGGGAGCAAAGCTAGAGTGGCATCATGTTCAGGGCACATGCTACTCACAGCTTTACTACTATGTCCTAACTTTCAGAGATAGGCATGAACCTGTCCACTGGGATATGGATGATCATTCAGAGATGCATCTAGTGGCATACCACTTGATATCTACTCTCAATTATGCCATGATTGGTTGTTTGCTACACCCTCCTCCTCCACCTGCATATGCTGATGATGATGGAGTTCTTGTTGAAGGAGAGGATTATGATTGGGATTTGGATGATGTAGAGGCAATACCACATGTTGGCAACCAGGGCAGCTTTGCAAACCCAATTATTATTGACTAGTAGAGTAGAAAGAAGGATTTATAGTTGGATATTACTAATTCTTAGAGCTTTGGTCAAGGCTGTCTATATATTATTTACACATAAAGCAGATGAGAATTATGCACTTGATTTAGCTGAAGATAAATGATGAAAGTTGTTTAAATTTATCTCTGGATAGCTAACTTCAAAGACCTATTCATTGTACTCATGCAGATTCTAAGTTAGTGCAAGCCCACCAGAGCATTTTTACCATGTCCATCATGATGCCAACTGTCCAGACATCATGTCATGACTCTGAGGTACTGAGCTGCCAATATTTCAAGATGCACAAACTCCAGAAGGCCATCATACAGCCATACTGCAACCATACCAAGTCTGAGTCTGAAACTTGGTGGCAGTGTAGCCTCCAGACCTTTGGTGTAGGGGTGTAGACTCTTCTAATCTGAAGGGCAATTTGGGCTAATGCTCATGCTTAACCCAAGAGGGACTGTGGTGACTTGGTTTACCAAGAGGGACAACCTAAGTAGGGCAGATTTTGAGATGTGAAGACTCAGCAATATGAATACCTGCAAAAATTGTTAGGATTTCAGTTTCATGGTGGTGTTAAGCCAGTCCCATGATAACCAGACCAAGAATGGGTCCTCAGGCCTATGTTCAGTCCTTTGTTGTAAAACAATTGCTGCCTCTCTCTCCACCCTACTTGTTAGGGTTGCCAGTGGCCTCTTGTTCCTGTGTCATGTCTGCCAGACACGAATGCCCATGTGCCTCTGGGCTGAAGTTGTCCTTTGTAAAGTGAGGTAGAGTGTGATTGTTAGGATTGCGGTTTCTCACCAGGGATTATCCATGTGTGAGTCACCAGACTAATCGCAAGTCTGCAGGCACGTGATCAGCCCTTTGTTGCAAAACAATTGCTGCCTATCTCTCCGCCCTACTCCTTAGGGTTGTCGGTGGCCTCTCGTCGCTTGTGTGTCACTGTAGATCCTGTGTATGGGTTGTTTAGGATTGGCGGTTCATTTGGGGATGTGTTTCTGTTGAGTTATGAAGTAAATTTAACCTCAGTATGAGTGTGGGAAAAACCCAGTACACGTCGGTACGTGTTGGTATGTGTTGGTACGTGTTGGTACGTGTCAATACTGTAAGGTGCTCCGGGCCCGATGTGAGTGTCAGTACAGAGCCAGAACGAGTGAGATATCAACTCTGGTATGAGACAATAGCGAGAGCAGAGATGAGAATGAGAACGAGACAGGAGACAAGACTGAAGACGAGGTTGCCACGAAACTAACTGTTGTGGAGACTAACTGCACACATGGAAGCTGCCCTATCTGAGGGGAACTCTGCGGTAGTATTTCCTCCCTTGCTACCTATGACAGGGAAGTCCCTAAATACAAGGTGCAAGAGTTCTATCTACAGGAAAATTATTCCAAAGTGAGTATAATGTGCATACTGGGTGAAACATAGAGCGTTGGAGAGAAAACATTTGGAATGTAAGAGAAACATAGAAAATCAAAAGAAAACCTGTCCATGCGACAACTTCCCCATTTGCCTCAGTCCATCATCCAGTCATATTGCAGCTCCACTGGAACTGAGATCCTCCAATCAGTGAGTCGTCACCCATCATCGGGCAGATCTCCGGTATGTGTCCCAACTGACTCCGATGACATAAGCTTTCCGGTACGTCCCAAATTGCCAGGGGGATCTTCTGAGTGATCCGCTGATGTAATGTCGGGCAGATCCTTCTGTGTCCAGTATGCGTCAGGCAAATCATTCTGAGTCCAGTACGCATCAATACTTGTCAGAACATGCAACCAATGGCCTCTGGAGTGGTCTGCAGTGACTGGCCGCTTGTCGGTACTCTACATCGCCCACCAGACAACAATGCCCAGGATCCAGGTGCTCAGAGCAGTTATCACAAGTAGCAATAGGACAACATGTATTTGTTCCATTGTAAGTGTAGTGTGAAGTACAAGAGTAAGGTGTGTAGTAGATGAGGGTACGAAGAGAAGAAAGAATTGGGGTGTGTCTACTCTTTGAGGGGTTTATATAGCTACGTCATCCTTGATTGTCTGTGTTTACTATCTATTCATTCTGGGTAACTGGTCCGTGTGCCAGATGGTCCATGCACCACCTGGTCCATGCGTGTATGGTCCGTGTGCTTGCTGACTGACTGCCTAGCTGCAGATTAGTGAGCAGTGGGGCTTGCTTACTGATGTGCAGCCGTCCTTGTCCAATCATCTCTCTGCTTGATCAGCGAGACGCAGTTGCGTGCTATGGCATGCTCAAGCTTGTTACCAATCTGCATCATCATTGGCTGCCTCGTTACATGGCTGACTGATGCTGTGTTTCCTTCAGGTGCCGTCAGAGAGGGTGACTCATTCCTCCATGGCATTGGGTTCATCTGTGAAGTGTCCAGCATATGTTGGACTGCTTGTCATCTGTATGTTGAATGTCGGAGGTCTTGGTATCCCAGTAGGTACTGTTCTGAGGATATCCAGTACCATTGGATGTTCCGGTATTAGGGACTTCCAGACTGGTCCTGTTCTTGTTGTTAAGGCCTCCATGACAATTGCCACGCTTGGTAGGAAATTGTATATTCCTTGAGCGCACTGGATCATGACCGCCATGGCTCCATGAGTTGGGTAGGTGGTGTATTGTACTGTGCCATTATGCTCTTGGTGTGATATGTGTTGCCACACGTTCTTGGCTAGTGTTGCCACCAGTGTCCTACTTCATTCGTGTGTGTTGTTCAGTATCTCCATCCATAGTGTGGTGAGTGTGTTCCTACACTCAGGATGTGCGTCCTTGTTGTACTGGGTTTGCAACCTGTACTTGATGGTAGTTCCATGTGATACCGGAGTCTTTGCCATTGTAGTCATTGTTGCGAGGTTCCGATGGGTGGGGCTCTGTCAGTACTCAATAAACATATCAATTGTGTTGGCATTTGTTGCTTGTATCGTATAGTCTCCTGTTCGTCCATAACGGTAGAGTATCATGAACTCCAGTATCTCATATAGTTGCTGTGCTCATTTGCACTTGAGACATCCTACTGTCGGTGTCTTTGGTAGATCCTTTATCCAGGCCTTTGCTCTGGCCTGTTGTAGGTACTCCTGTGGATTCTGCATGATCGGTTGCAGGGTGTTGATCTTGCTATATCCAGGATGTCGATCCATTGATCTAGGATCTGCGTTATGAGTGATTCTTTCACTACCCCTCCCCTAAGGTTTAAGCCACAGTCTTGACAAGGTGTAACCTGAAATCGCGAATATCAGCGCCAGTTAAGGCCTGAAGGGTGGGTTGGGTGGGGAAAAATCCTTGTTCTCTGTGGTGTTCTTGCACGTATCCATTGCGCATTCCATATGGCTCATTCTCTTGGCCATCATAGTCTGTTGTTATTCTGTGGTCTGCGACTCCAGAGGCTTCCTAGTTGCATGTGTCATTCATCTGTAAGGTTTGCTCAGGCTTAACCTTCTGCCTCGAGTTCTAAGATACCCTTGGATCTTGAGCAAGTCAGTCCTTTTGTTGCTCTTTGCATTAGCACGACATAGTAGGCTTGACTAGTTGCTTGCGTTGTATGCAATTCTAAGGTGGGATAGTTCGGTCATTGTCCCCCATTGGTTTCGTAAGCCTTACCAACTGGCCCCCACAGTGTGCATCACGTGCTCCTGCAAGTGTCCTATGGCCCATGTCCTATGGTCACCCTTGTAGGCATATTGTGAGTTGTGTAGAGGCTTTTGAGTTGCGTACACCCTTGTGTGGAATCCGTCCAAGCATCCTTGCCCACAGTACTTCCTTCCTGTTTTCTCATCGGCATGTCTGTCGTTGGCCCGGCTGGTTCCAAGCGTTTCCAGCTAGCCCTCAGTGGATGTCCAGTACTCCTGATCCCCAAGTAGGTCCTTTGCGAGCTGACCCTTCACTCCGATCGTACTCCACCCTAGCCGTATTCCAATCATCGATCTTGCTGTTTCTTGTCTTCTTAGTGTTGGCTTTTCTTGTCTTCTAGTGTTGTCGCGAGCTTGTCATTGCTCCAAGCGACGTCACAAGTTGCATGTGTGTGTTGATCCTATAGCTGCATAGTAGGCTTCATAGTTGTGTGCACGCCAAGATTGGGTGTCCTTCGGTTCTTCTGGATCTCTGTACATCCCAGTGAATCTTGTGTTCTTGTCTTCTTAGTGTTTGTCTGCGAGCGTGCCCCATTTGATCTCTGTGGTAGGCATCCACTGTGTCACTCTGGGTTCTTCTGGGTCTCCATAATCCCAGTGAATCTCCAATGTTCGTGTGCCAGGCTCATACATGTTGCCTGCAACCATGTCCCATCGTGTCTGATCCTAGGACATGTCCCTGTTCCCATCACATCATTGCCTTTCTGGTCATGGTTCGTGAGGTAGGGATTACCCCCTATGTGAGGTCTCGGCATCATGGATTGCGTTCCCATTTGCATATCCCATGCGCTGTGCCACCTGTACCGCTTGCTATGAATTCTGACCATCCTCTGTCCTGCAATATGGCGTTAGCCTCTGCCTCAGGCTCAGATCATGTGGGTGGCATGTCTCCGCCCTAGTTGGGTCCTTCATCGAGGATATCAGTGCACCGCAGGTACCGCATATACTGTGCGCTCTTGTCTTGTGCATTGAAGTGCCAGGTTGCACTTTTCTTGAGTCGGTCACCTTCCTGTATCTGACAGAAGGTACCTAGGCCTCAATATGTGTCAGCCTCCAACCGTGGCTGTATATGTGTTGCCACTAATGACACCCCTGTGGACCTCTGTGGGAGTCTCAGTCCACTGTGTGTTGTTGGTCTCCTGTCTTTGAATTTAGTTTCACCCACGAAGACTAAAGCGTGTGGAGAGGGTTTGCCACCTTGTTGAATCCCATCTCTAAACCTTTACGGCAGTGTTGGTCACCACCCTGGTCAGTGCTCCTGCCACGTTGGGCACTCAGGATTTCTGCCTCTGCAATTCTGGGTGGTGCCTCCTGAACTTTGTCCTCCATTTCAGAGTCCGTTAGACCGGTAGGCACGGGTTGGTCCTGGTCTCAACCATTCATTCGGGTCCACCATGGCATACGTTGGTTCGACGTATCCTGGTGTGGTTGTCCTGAGCATGATGTGGCATATGGTTTGTTCTCTGGGGAGAGGTCGAGTGGGTTGTTCTGCTTCCATTGCTGCTGAGTGGGTTGTTCTGTCCTTAGTCAACCAGTGACTGCTCCTTTTATCCCTTTTTCTTATCTCTTGTGTCATATGTCGTGCTCGTGGTTCCGCATCCTTAGCCGTTGCTTGCCGTCATGTTTGTCATGCTCCGTATCGGCCTTACTCATCTTCCGTATTGTCCCATAGGTGCTTAGTGAGCCACCTATTGAGTTTGGCTGGTTTTGGGGCTGACGGGTGCTTCTCATGGAACTCCTTTACTAAGAGTGCAGCATGCGTGAGATTCACCAATGGTTCCTCCGTGGCGTCGGATGGGTCGTATCCCTTCCACTGGACTTGGTATTTGATCTTGTTCCGTACCCGATGGGAATTCTCGATGGTCTTGGCCTCATATTCCTCTTCTCCTTGGATCTGGACTGCTGGAGGCCTATCGGTTATTGGTCGGCCCAGGTATGCTGCTGAGTGATACAGCTTCAGAAGGCTTGTGTGGAAAATGGGGTGAACCAGGAGTGTCTCAGGTAGCTTGAGTCGATAGGAGATGTTTCCCACAGTGTGTACCACTTCGTATGGGCTGGCGTACTTAAGTCCCAGTTTTGCCGATGGTTCCAGTCGTCTCCAGTTCCTCATATCCACCAGCACTTTGTCACCAACCTTGTATTCTGGCAACTTTCCACGATGTAAGTTTGCATACAGCTTCATGGCTTCCTGCACCTTTTTGATCACTGCATAGGCTTCTTGTTGTGCTTCATGTGTGTCCTGAGCAAAGTTATTTGCTTCTGGGACATTGCTCTCCTTGGGTAGGATTTCTAGGTGCGGGTGTTGTCCATATAGCGTGAAGAATGGTGTTTGCTGACTTGCCAAGTGCTTGTGGTTGTTGTAGGCAAACTCGGCGTAATGCAGGTAGTCTGCCCATTCTGTTTGGCAGAAGGTCACGTAGCATTGTAGGTATTGCTCCAGTTCCTGGTTGAGCCTTTCCATCTGACCGTCTGTCTGTGGATGGTATGCCATGCTAGCGTGCCACTCGATGCCTATCATGGCACACAGTTCCTGCATGAACTTTCCAACAAACTGTGTTCCTCTGTTGGAGATGATCTTCTTCAGGGTCCCATAGTGCTTGAAGACTTCTCTGAGGAACAGGTCTGCCATGTGCTTGGCATTCGGTATCCCTTTACATGGAATGTAGCGGGCCATCTTTGTGAGTCGATCCGTGACCACCAGTATCGTGTCATAACCTTGGGTTGAGACCGGCAGATCGACAATGAAGTCACAGCTTATATGCTCCCAGGGTTTCTCTGGGACTTCTATGGGTTGTAGCAGTGGGTTCCTTGCCTGCCTTGGCACCTTCGTCCACTGACATATATCACAGGTATCAATGTAGTGCATTATGTCCTTGTGCATCGACGGCCACCAGTATGATCATTCAATCAGCTCCCAGGTTTTCCCTATACCTGGATGTCCGGCTGTTTTATCATCATGCTTCCTGCACATGATTAGGCTTCAGAGGTTGGCATCTGGTGGTATCCATATCTTGCCATCAATCCTGTGTATTTCTCTGTCGACTTCATGTCGTTTCCCGTTCCACCTGCTGTCTTTGACTTCTGCATATTCTCGTTCCCATGCCTGGGTTCCGTATGCATGTTTTATGGCCTGTATTATCAGGTTGCTTGGCTATGTAACCTCTGCACGTTGCGTTCGGATAAATAGTCCCTTTGTATCTGTAGTCTGCAATTGAGTTTCCTGTGCTTCCTGCACTGCTCCTCGTGTGATGTCTGATTGAACAAACATTGTGTTTGTTAGCAGCACTTTGTTGGTGTTATCCTTGTCTTTGAGTTCAAAGTCTGCTCTGCGTGATATTGGGTCTGCAAGATTCTTGGCCCCTGGCCAGTGGACAATCTTGAAATTGTATCGTGAGAGATCCTGTGCCCATCGTACTTGTCGTCTTGACAGGTTCTGCATCTTCATGAAATAAACCAGGTTTGCATGATCTGAGCAAACCGTTACTTGGTGTTTTGCTCTCTCCAAGTGGTGCCTCCAGAATTTGAACATGCTTGAATGATTGCCATGAGTTCCTTGTCATAGACCTGATAATTGTGTTCCGTCTGTGTCAGCATTTGCAACCAAAAACCTACTGGTCTTAGTTCTCCGTTATCATCCTCTTGCTTCAGCACTGCTCCTAGTGCAAAGTCCGATGCATCACATTCGAGCATGAATGGTTTTTCATGGTCTGGTATTGAAAGTGTCACTTCCTCCTGGAAGCGCCTCTTGATCTCTTCAAATGCCTTCTGCTGTTCTTTGTCCCATTGAAATCATTCCTTCTCTTTTTGGAGCTTCATTATGGGTTCCGCGATGTCTGCATAGTTCCATATGAACATCCTGTAGAAGTTGCAGAATCTGGTGAACTTCCTGACTTGGCATTTGATTTTCGGCTCTGGCCATTCCTGTACAACCTTCATCTTGTAGGGATCCATTTCTATCCCGTCTTGACCTACCACGAATCCTAGGTAGTCGAGTTCCGTCTGCATGAAGTGACACTTCTCGATCTTGAGGTAAATGTCCAGTTCTCTGCACCGCTGTAGTACTTCCCATAGGAGCTTCCAGTGTTCCTGCTCCATTTGTGCTTTGCTGATTAGGTCATCCATGTAGATCAATATTTTTGATGATCGCCCAGTGCCTGAAGTTGTTGTTCATGAACCATTGGAAAATTGCCGGGAGTTCTTCATTCTGAACATCATGACCTTTGGTCAGAATACTCCGTGATTTGTCCTGAACGCTGCTTTCCACTCGTCTTCTTCTTTGATCCTCAGGTTGTTGTATCCTGATCGCATATCCAGCATGAAGAAGTACTTGTCACCTTTCAGCTTGTCTGGTAGCATGGCTATAATCGGTATCGGGTAGTGGTTCGGGATCGTTACTTTGTTCACATCCTGGTAGTCTGTCACCATGCATGCTCCTCCATCTTTCTTTCCTATGAAAAAGCATGGGGAGGCTATCGGTTGTGTTTCATCTGGCTTGACTTCTTCGATCCAACCCTTTGCTAGGTTTTCGTCCAGAAATTTGTCTAGCGCCTGCTGTTCTTGTTCTGTGAGCTTTATTATTGGTCTTGGGTTTGGTAATTCCTTTGTCAGGTCTAGGTCCACTGTCATGTCCCATCGTGTATGTTGTGGCATCCTTCTTGCCTGGTCTGGATCAAAGACATCCGCATAGTCTGCTATCTGCGCCGGTAGGAGTTTTCTCCAATCCTGCTTTGCTGTTCTATCCTGCAGGACTCCTTCCTTGGCTGCCTTCTGTTGACTATATCGTTGTGTGATGCTGCTGTACTTGTTCAGCCCTTGTTTGACCTTTGTTCTCTCAGCGGTATTGTCCTCACTGCATTTCGCCCTCATTTTGCCTGCAGTCTGGCTATTGCAGGTGGGCCTCCTTTACTGGTTACCCCATTTCGGCGTCCTGCTTCTTTCCTTGCTGGCACCCAGTGTCTCTTGATATCCATTACTTCAACACTGTCTGTCATTTCCGTATCCTCATTGGACTGGCTTTGTTCCGTTTCCATGGGCTCCCCTTTGCTGCTGGGTTCCTCCATGCTGATCTCTGGTGCATCTGGTAGATCTCTTGCCATGTCCTGGATTTGTTCCATAGCTTCATTCTGGTCTGTCAGTGGAATGGGGGCTGGTCATGTCGGTGCCCACATGCTATTGCTAACCGACTGTTGCATCCTGTCTGGTGCTCGTGGTCAGGCTTTTGTTTCCGGCTCTGGTACTATCCTTTCCCTATGCCTGGCGGTCCTCCCACCTTGTGTTTCTTTTGCAGAGGTACTTCCCCCCTACCCCTGTTTTGACATTGTTGCCACAGAGGTCCTCCCTCACGGTGCTTTGTGTTCTGGACTCAACTGCCTCTGTTGCTTAGAGGGTGATGGTGGTTCCAGTGGTTCTTCCTTAGCCGGCCTTCTCCTGAGGCTGACGTCAACTGGTGGTTCATCTTGTGGTTGGCGTTAATGAGCAACTGTGCACGCTGCGAGTGAAGTATGCCGCAGGTGGAACCCCAATCGCCTCGGGCAAGGTGCAAGTGTCTCTTTCAAGCAAGAGGGGCAACAGACAGACCAACTCCGATACACAGAAGTGGCCCAGAGGCACACCAAGTACGAAGAGGAGTGCTCTGAATGTCTCTGCGTTGGACCAGTGGTCGACCGAGAGTGACACACCCTGCCCAAGTGGTATCCGGGCATGATGAGGGTGAGGGGAACTAGTCCGAAGTGGGTCGTCAGTTTCTCTGAGTATAGTTCAGGAGCGTTCCAGATTTACTGGTTCGGACTCGGTGTGGTCACATTGAAGAAATCTAGTCCGAAGGGGAACTGGCATTCTTCGTCTACAGGCATCTTTCCTAAATACATATTGGGGCTACTGAGTCATAATCTACCAATCCCGAACCATGCGCTTGGTCCCGCTGAGATACGACCTTGTCACCCCGTGTCCGAGTTAGGGGAGCAGATACTTCTAGCAAGACTGCATATCCGTCCACCCAGTCCCTTGGCCTCTTATGACATGCTTTAATTGCCTGGACACTCGCCCCTGAGACAACGCGCTGGCCTTGTAGTCATGGATTCGCGTCCAGACCCTTGTTCCCCACGTTTGGGGTAGTGGGTACTGGCGCCCGCATTTGGGGGTCCCGAGTCATCTTGGATGTTCGCTCAGGAGACGCTTTGGTGCTCGTCCCTTTGGAGTGTGTTTTCCTGGATGCTAGATCAGGGGTGGATAATGGGGAGAGATGAGGGAGTAATGGATGCCGCTTCTGGGAGGGGAGTGCAGGCGCATAGATATATCATACTGCAGACTTGGAGCATGTGTTCATTGGAGGGGATGCCCTAGTGAGGGTGCCCTCCGTACATCTCCTGGGGTCTCGAAATTGTGACTGTCCTCGGTCACAGCTTTGGTTGGGGTTGTCCTATATGAGTTATTGGTGCTGGGGTGCATGACTGGGTGTGTGGGGCTGGGAGCCACCTAATGGTGTTGGTCCCCATGGAAGGGGCTTGGGGACACTTTCATGGTAGCTGTCTGTGTGCTCTGGGTACCATTTAGCTGGGTGTTGAGCTCGTTGATCTCAGTGATGAGGTTCAGGACAGCATCCTCTCCTTTGGTGGCCCGGCGTTCCGCCTCTGTTAGGTCCTTCTTGGCAACCGCCAAAAGGTCCAGGGCATGGTCTGCCCAGACCATCTGCATCTGGACATGGCAGGCCTCGGTGTCACGTTGTAGTTCGGCTGCTGACGCTTGGAGGTCGTGCTGCGCCGCCGTGTCAGTAATCAGGGTGAGCTGACACTTGAGCTTGGTGACCCTGTTAGTGTCCTGTGTGCGATGGGATAGCATGTCAGCCTGGACATTGTCGAACTGTTGGATTTCCGTGTTCCAAGTGAGGAGGGTCTGGATGTGTCCGGCAATATGGTGGTCAAGCATGCTACCTGGTTGGCTAGATAGGTGCGCTCGGCCTCCCAGATCGTGCGTGTGAGTGCAACCGACAGGTGAAGGAAGGAGAGAGATAGTGCGATACTCGCTCAGAAGATGGCTCGAGCTATCTGTGCCACCTCCATTCCATTGGGCCGGGAGAACACCAGTGTCTGGGCTCATTCCAGCTCAATCCGATAGTTTGCAGTGTCCAGGTCACCAAAGTGGAGGTATTTGGTTCCAGCTGCAATAGCGAACTTGATGAAGTCTCCACTAGTGAGGGCAGGTAGGGTAGACAGGCGAGCCTGGTCCGCTGGAGAGGCATGGTCAAAGATCCGGTGGATCAGTAGGTTGTTGTTGCCATCCAGGTCAACAAATGAGAAGATAACCAAGCAGAAGTAGAGGCTGATTGTGAGGTTGCTGGAGAACCAGGGCTCCGGGGTAGTGAACCCGGAGTGGACCGTTCTATCGTTCCATTCAACTTCCTTGTCAGAGTCAGGTGCATCAGTGGGCTGGCGCAGGAGGGTAGCATATCCTTCATCAACAAAATTGGCATTGTTGTCGGCCATTGTAGCAGATAGTCCGGATTCGTCTTTTAGGGATTTTGTGGGTTTTTAAGTGTTGTGGAAAATGGGAGGGCTCGGGCGGGCTTGGTCTGGGCATTGTCATTGGCATGAGCATTGGGTGCTGTGTGTTTTTCACCAGGCCTATATTATTAATTGGGTTGGTGGTTCAGGAGCGTGTGGTTCTGTGGTACAGCTTGTTTGCGATTAGTCTTGTCGGGTATTTTTTATTTGGGGTTTCTTTGGTAGATGTTCTGGAAGGAAGTTTTGGTTTTCCTTCTGGCAATGGTCAGGGTCAGGGTCAAATCAAACAGTCCAGTGGCAGACGGTGTGGTTTTTGATCGGGCGGCTCAGTCAGGCGGCAGTGTGTGTTTCTTTTGTTTTGGTGTCCTCTCAGTGAGGCTGTTTCGGTAGTGGTGAAGTCGAGCGGCTCCTCGGCGGGCGGTGGGTGAGGTAGAGTTTGAGCATTTTCCGGCATCTCCCCCTTTTTTTCTAATCTCTGATCGGCTGAGATGATGTGTGGCGGCAGTGCCTTTTGAGGGATCAACACTTTAGAGTGTGTGCTTCTGATGGATCTACAGGTGGTTGTAAGAAGTGATGGTGATCAGTGTTTGGTTGCCTAATATGGAAAGTGGTTGCTGCAGCCATTCTTTGCGACACAATGAGCAGCACAACACACTCAACATCTTCTTGATAGCTTCGCTTGACACATGCATGCCTCGAAAGCCTCGCACTGGGAGGCGGGAGCTTGATTCACCAAAAAAGAACTGCATTGTTGGTGTGAAACTGGCTGGTCTTTCAATGTCGTGAGCAGCTGCAATCAAATAAGTGCCATGGACAACTGCTGACCGCATCTTCAAGCATTACATGGAGGAGGGAAATACACAGAATAAACAGCGGTCAGGCCGGCCTAGGAAGCTTGATGACTCCAAGCAGGAAGAGCTTGTGCAGAACAGCAAGGACAACTGCAGGAAACCGCTGAAGGAGCTAGGCAACAGCATGGAGCCACGGATTTGCACATCGACAGTGCGAACCATACTGCATGAAGAGGGAGTGCACCGTCGGAAGGCAAGACAAGTGATAGATCTCACTCAAGGTCACAAGGATGCCCGCTTGAACCATGCTTGGGAGCTCTTTCTGTTTGAGGTGGAGGATTACAATGACATTGTCTGGTCAGATGAATCATATGTAATCTATGGTGGAAGTCCAGGTGCGTTGTTACCTAGACATCTAATGAACTGCCCTCATACCTTACTATGGATATTTATCTAGGATCAATCTATGTGAGCCGCACAGCAGACGAGGAGTATCATCCAGATTGCATCGTCCCAAAGGACCGACAGGGAAAGCTTCATGTTATGGTATGGGCATGTGCTATCCATGATCAAAAGGGTCCTCTTGTGGTCTTGGATCACCCTGGTGGACAAGATGGAGGGATGACAGGAGCATGGTACCGAGACCAGGTGCTTGAACCATATCTTCGACCCTTTGTCACTGAGATGACTGCAGAGCATCACACTAGCATCCAGTTCCAGCAGGACAATGCACCCTCACATACTGCAAAGCTCACCAAGGCCTGGTGTAGGGGTGCAGACTCTTCTGGTCCAAAGGGAGATCCGGGCTAGCACTCGTGTTTGACCTAAGGGGGACTGCGGTGACTCGGTATACCAAGAGGGACAACCTAAGTAGAGCGCGGTTCGAGATATGAAGACTCGGCAATACGGATACGTGCGGGATTCCAATTAGACCAAGACTCGGGTGTGTAGAGTTGGCACTTTAGACAGTGGCCAAGGGCTTTTGGTGATTGGGTGATGGAGTTCTGAGAGTCAGTGACAGAGTCGGTGTGTACTGATTCAGAGTGAGAGTCGGGTGAGTAGTGCGTAGAATTGCATGTAGTAGATTGCTGCTGTATGGAGGTAGAGGGGTACTGTCTATCTCTGTACTTGTCTCTCTGTCCCTCCCTCTTCCGTCTACAAACTACCATGACTTTATACTAAACTGAAGCAGAGAAAGCGGTGCAAGACTCGGCCGAGTCTGTGTGAAGGTGAGTCGGCAATCGGCCTGCGCACATCACGCAGCCGATTGTCGCGGAGTGATGTTATAGTGCCCAACCTGCTCTCTCGTCTCCCACCACTGCACAACCATATCCCACATCCTTGTCCTACTCACCTAATTCCTTCCACCTGTGCCCACGAGAGTCGGTCGTCCATGTGCCGATCGAGTTCGTATGACATCTGTCCATCCAATCGTGTCCATATCAAGAGTTATAATAAAGAGTCGGCCGCCGATTATGAATGAATAAATGGTAATGCTTGGTGGCCAGTAAAGGGAGTCAAAGGCATAGTGTAAATGAAGGGAGAAAGACTCAGCCGGTGCATAGGCAATGGTTAATCACTACATCTCCTGGGGGGCCAGAAAAAAAGTGTTTGCGGTGTACATGAGAAGTGGTTGAATTGGAAATTAAAGAGAGTGTAGTGGGCGAGGTTTGGTGCATTCTGTGGTTTTTAATGGTGCGAAGAAGAGGAAGAATAGGTTGATGGTTCACCGATCAATGCCGAAATCGCACCCTGGAGTTTCGTGATGTGCACTATCTGCTGCGCGACCGTGTCACGGAGGTTCTTGAGTTGGACTGATGGGGCTGGGTGGTGTATGCTCATCTGTAGGTCCGGGTGCCATGGGATAATCGCAATACGGATGAGGTCGTGTGTCACTGCCGAATGTAGACGCTGGTTGATGGGGAGTTCCAGGCCTTGATTGACGACATATTTGGTGTGGTTATTGATCAAGGTTGGTCGGGGTCGGTACTGGACGTCGATCGCCATGTACAGGTGCAGGAAGAACTCATGCACCTTCATGCCAGGCTCAGCGATCGAGCGCCAGAAGCGCTGGTGAGATCCGGAGTGGTGTAGGACGTCCTCGAGAGTGGCCTGACACGAGTGATGGCGTGCGACGGCGAGCATGAATGATATCGACCAGTTGTGAACCCCACGTATGTCGTCCGGGCACAGGATTCGGTTGTCAAAGAAAGACTCGGTGCTGGTTCGGTCTGAGCGCATGGTTGGTGAAGGGTGAAGAGGAACGAAGTTGAATTATTCAAGAGGGGGATATTGTAGAGCGGATGATTCTGAATGAATGAAAAGGAGGGGGTATTTTATAGAGACTTGGGGTTATTAGTTAGTGCGATGTTCAGTGTAAAAAAAAACTTTTTTTGGGCAGAGAGAAAGTAAAAATAGAGAGGGTCGGTGTCTGTTGTCAAATGAAAACGGGGTTCTTTGTTATTAAAGGAAATGGAGGGGTACTCTATTTTGCCTAATGTAACACGAGGCGATTGAGTCAGGGGGGTTTCAAGAGAAATGCACCGGGTGTTCAGCTTTAGCCTGCCCGTCCGTCATAACTGATCCTTCCTGTGCGATCCTTCCATACTCGGCTGCGAATGTCGTATTGAAGTCGTTCCATGACGCGATCAAGTTCATGTGCTTGCCCAGGTTGATCGGTACAACGTGGAGCTCGTTTAGTTGACCGACCAGTTGTGAGAGTAGCTCGTGGGCTTTGATGGCTTGTTCCCAAGCGGTTTTAGCGAGGCGAGCCATCGAGATTGCTGTTTCCTGAAGGGCCGACTGTTGTGCTTCGTGTGCTGTACACTCCTGCTCAGCATCTTTGAGCATCGCTGCAAAGTCGGCCTGCTCGGCTTCTGCAGAAATCAGCGATTTGCGGGCTTCGTACAGTTGGCTGAGGTATGCCGGCTGGACGTAGGACACCGTTGCTGCTGCATTGAACTGAGAGAGGGTCAGGGCTGATTCGTATGAGGTCACCTTCCTGCTCGTGATCCATCTGAACACCGTGCGGTATACTTCTTCGTACGCGAGTTGTGTGAGCCCCTCGCAATCGGGGCTGGCTATGGCGACTGCGGTGCAGAATTGAGACCACGAACCTCCAGCGAGTGCGGGTGACTGCGAGAGTCGCTCTTGTATTTCGGGTGTGCAGAACGTGTAGGCCACGTATATCAGAGTCGGGTCTGTAGGCATGAGCTTGTCAAATGCGAACAGTAATTCCGCTGCGAACTTGGCGAATGAGGTCATTGCCAGGTCGTATACGACTATCTGCGAGACACCCGTTGGGCGAGGGTTGGCCAGTGCGAGGTCGCCAGGGGTCGGGTTGGGCATACAGCATGCCATGCCCTTGAGGACGATTGCGTGGGGGAGGGGTAATGTCAGTACTTTCCATTGTGGGCAGGGTCGGATGTTGTTTCTTTTTCTTTTTGTCGCTTTCAGTAACGGCGTGTCTTTTTAAGGACAGTTACATCGCCTGAGTCGTTTGTGTGTCTGTATCGGGTGGACCTCTCTGTATTGATCATGCCGTCAGTCGGCGGAGTTTGCATTTGTTGCGTGTTTCGGGCGATTCGTTCGCGTGCTTCAATTGGGTCCTTCAGTGGGTGATTTGTGACAGCGATAGTGTCATTTTCGTGGTCGGCGGCTGGTCGATCAGCAGATTTGCGTGTCTTTTAGTCCAACATTTCGTATTTCGTGTGTTTGGTACCGGTCCATGACTCTGTATTGCCAGTTGTGATTTTTGTTTGGTGGTTCTGGCTTGGCATAGTTATTTTCTTTGGTGTATGTTTTCCATTGAGTATTTGCGTGTTGTGTGCCTTGTGGTTCCTTTTTGGTAGGAGCGGGCTTGCAGTCAGCTGCTGGTGTTCGGTGTGTGCCTAGGTTTGTTGTGAATGATCGGCGGGTTTGTGCTGTATTAGGTGTGGTCTGGATCCGTGTGTGATTGGCTTTTGAGGTGTGTGATCGTCGAGAACTGTTTCAGGCGCTTCGGTCACCTTGAAATGACCGGGTTCCACATCGTGCTTCTTGAGTGCGATCACGGCGCTTGTTCCGGTCCGGTATCGCGGGGGCGTGATTGTTGTTGGTAGAGATCGTCGTAATTTTTGAAACGTGTCGCCCTCTACTTTTTACTACCACCTCCTCCATCTCGCCTTACCCTTTCGATGGACACTGCTACAACTCCCGAGCCCATCCCGTGGCCCTCCGTGTCTCCCAAAGATGGGAATCGACTTTTGACACCGCCACGGTGGAAGCTGGGGCCTGACAATCACGTGCCAGTGACCCCGGCCCTTTTGCAGGAGCCTGACGACGGCAACTGAGACGTGGGAGGTGCGCTCGTCAGCGTGGATCTCCTGCGTCCATTGCAGCTGCCGTCGTCCTCGTTGGGTGTAGAAGCGGGCGAAGAGGGGGAAACCGCCGGGGAAGTTGGTGTCCCTCCTGCCAAGTCTGTTTCGCCGAGTCTCATCCAGCATGATCCGTTCTTGTCACGTATGGAAGACTTCAACTTGGCATTGGACGATCTCGAGAAGTCAGGCGAGGATGGTTGTGAGGTGGTGATGGCGTATGTGCGGGCTACCTGGGTGTGCCGCTTGTTTTTGTTTTCTTGTTTTCGCTTCTGATACACCTTTTCTAGCGCTCCCTTTCTACCACGTGGGATGGCGTCACCTAAGGTACATATACCCCAGAATCTAATTAGAGGGGTTACTGCTCCCCTGTAGTCCCTCTAATTAGGTGGTTTTCGGGTTTCTCTCACTTACTGAGCTCAATACTGAGCTGAATCATAGGACTTTGTGACCGGGGACCTAACCACCAGCAACCATGACCCGCCGGTCGCCGGCGACGCGCGTCGCCTGCTAAATGTGGTATAGCCGGGTCCTTCCTCATCACGCACGTCGATCACACATCGACGCGTGTCGTCAAACACCCGAGCTCATCGTGCCGCACGATGAGCTCAACTAGCTCACTCAATTCCTAACTGATTTACTTCATTTTTTTTGCATTAATTAGATAAAATTATGTACTATATTATAATTCAAATACAAAAATATTATACAGGCTATATATGAGAGAAAAGCGAGTTGGCATGCAGCCGACTCTTACCAACACCCGCCAATGCCATCCGATACCGCCCTGCACCCCGCAAACTCATATCTATCCCCAACTAATACTCTCCAAGCCATTCTCCGGCCTCTGGCATGTGCTCATCCAAGATCGGGCGATCTTCTTGTCGTCATTTGCGTGCGTGCATGCAACTAGCTGGTTGCGCGGTTGCTGCTGCTGCTCATGCTACGTCTGTCGTCCAGTAGTATTGTTTATTGGTCTCCCATCGTAGAGGCGAGGCAGAGTGATGCGCTGGCTATTGTCACGTGCATGATGTTTGAACCAAACAACCGAGACTCGAGGTTCGCGAAGCATTCTTGTGCTTGCCGATTGCGGTGCTCGCCTAGCAAGATCAGATAACCAGTAATCTCAGCAAGTATACCTTCTCCCGCCTCGAAGCATTCGACCAGTCTGAAGTACTCCCAGTGCAAGACAGCCAAATTAACAAAATGTTCGAACAGGGTACACGCCAGAGTTCCCGGCTTTTCTGGGCTCGCTTGGTTCCAGGGCATTCATACTCACGACATGCTGAGAGCAGCACTCAGATGGTCGAAGAAAGCAAAGTTATCATTCTTCGACCACAACGATGAGCTCGGTGTTTTCACCCGACAGACGAAACACATTCGCACAACGTACAATGATCGGGATGAAGTGCAAGAGGCACAGAAACGAGAACTTGAAGGTATGTTTGTTATTATACATAGAGCCTACTGTATTTCAGGTTTCCCATAGCACTGCGCGATGAATTGAAGAGGACGCAGGCCGATCAAGAGAATCGTATTGACGCTCCAGGTGGATTTGAAGTGGACGAGAGCTTCACGGACAACAGTGTTGTTCTTGACTGGGTCGAAGACGAACTCTTGGGCCTTGCGACTGGCAGATTGGACCGGATCATTTTCATTGAGGACGACGGTGACGAAGAGTTTGAAGACGAGGACGAGGAGGAACAGGAGCGATGGCAGAAAGCTCATGCTGAGCACGTACGACAAAGGTATGTCCAGCTTTTAGTTTGTTGTGAAAGGACTCAAGTTGCTTTGCAAAGGCAGAGGGGATACTCTCGGGCGTCCGCACGCAATTGTACGGAAAATGCCAACAAACACTGGGAGGCATTGTACGACCGTCTATATGACGCTTACCTTGCATGGGATGTGTATGGTCCGCCAGTCGTAGAAGAGGATGTTGAACAGCATGAGCCTATCGTCTGCATAGACATGTTTAGTACGTTATTCTATGCGGTTTAGTTTTCTTCATGATGCTAACTTTCTTTTGTAGACCGCAAGAACCTTTCTTTTCCTCGCGACACATCGAAAGCTTTGACAGAGACCATGGTCCGCCATGGTTATATTCCGACCGCACCGCTTCACCCAAACACAGGGATCTCGGTACAGGTTCTCGAAGCGTACCGAGCAATCAGCAGCAGGTGCCCGAGTCTGGGTATTCAGCCGTTTATTCACGGCTTGTGCGAGCTTCAAAAGGTAATGTTAATATAAACAATTCAATGCATATCTTCTAATGTTGTAAAGGTTGCATACCGAACATCGTATGCAAAGTCTTTCTCGCATGCATTTGATGTCTATTTAGAGGTACTAAACAAGATCGATACAGCGCTCGACTGCCTGCTCTTCCCGACTCCACTATCTCGCTATCAGGACATGTGCCCATGTTGTACTACAGAACTTCCAAATGAAGAGAATCTCCGGTTCAGCATGCTCTTTTCGATGGACGGAAACGAGTCGCTTAAGCGGAACATGATCCAACGGCGAGTCATTGATGAGAAAGGCAACACAATGGGTATACGGAATGTTGAAATGCCGGACAATCGTACTCGGCAGTCGCATATATTTGTTGAGTCATGGACCGTCGACATGTACAAAGATGAAGTGAAGAAACAGACATTGACGGCGAAGGTAAGGAAATAGACTAATATGAATTATACTTTATTAACTCTCACCATGCAGACCAAGCCCTCCGCAACGGAGGTAAGGAATATAAACGCTGCGCCTACTACAACACCATCAGAAGTGCAGGTGGTCGATCAGTCTGCTATCGCTATGGATCCCGCGAAGCTGGTAGACATTTGTGAAGAGGGCTCACCTGTCGACGGCATGGACACCAAGACGCCATGCGTCGATCGCTGGGCAAACCTTTCAGAAGACTCAAAGAAGAAGGTGTGGGGCACGTTTGACAAGACTGGAATATTTACCGCAGCATGCCGTCACGGTGTCGTTCTCCTTATATGCGACATGATTCGAAGTGGAGAATTGTAAGTCACATAAATTGAGAAAAATACTGATACTAAGATTATTCACAGAGCTAAATACCCTCTCGCATTGACAAGCAAGCTAATAGATATCTTCGGAGATATCTTCGGAGATAGGCTTATGGCTGGGTACGACATCGGCTGCGGTTTCTCAGTAACCGCGAACAACAGCAAGCTCGTCGGCCCGAAGATAAAAAACAAGGGATGCAATTTTTGCTGTGGTGCATTTCATGGACATGCGCACTGCCGTGTATGCCAGCTCCAATGGCATCCTCAGTACATCGAAGGGACCGGGCTAGAGGACTTTGAAGGGTGTGAGAGGGTCTTCTCCGAATCAAACCGCATGGCCGCTGTTACACGCCACGCGTCGAAATTTCATCAGAGGCAGACGATACTTCGTCACTTTCACCGATGGAATTCAGATAAGTACGCTGAACTAAGTAAGTTACTCTCGCTTCGTACATGAAAAACATACTTACATGCGATGTAGCACATTTTTTGATCAACAACTACAAGCAGGCACTATGGAACATCGAGGACCTGACGCAAGAGCTCACAAAAGCCAAGGCACAACTCAAGATTATGTCGGACGAAATATTCGAACAATGGCATGCCGAGGAGCTTCAATATTTGAAGACTCTGCAGTCTCATCAACCAAACGAAGTCGAGGCAGCCGAGATGGAATATGTCAATGTGCTAAAGAAACTTGCAGTTGCAAAGTAAGTCTTTCTCTACCGAACTTTACACTTAATGCCCACTACATTACGAGACCTACACGTAGATTTTTTTTCTTTGTGCTAACCATTTACCCTAGGAGCAGGTATGACAACTGTACTACGCGATGGGTCCGGTTGAACCCCCAGCATTTTGACGACGGGATTACCGATTATGACACGGATCAGCGAGAGACACAGCGCATTGAAAGTGCGAACGTACGAGGGCTGGACTCGCTCCTGGCCCTACAATCTGCCGCTCGTGCGCTTGAGCAGAAACTGAACATTACAAGTCGATGGACTGTAGGCAGTGCGGACTGGAAACGCGTCGACAAGACACTAGCAGAACAAAACTTCGACAGGGCCATTGATTCTCTTGAGGGCCAAGTTATGTCTCGGCTTTTCGAACTGGGTAAAATGAACCTAGCCAGTACTGGTTAGTTAATGTTATTTTAAAACCTTTTTTTGCAAGACTGATGGCTCGAGAAGGATATAAGCAAAGGAAACATATCTGCAAGGCATTGAAGGCTCGATCAAAAGCTGTCACGTCAGCTGTGAAGGTTTACAACGAAGCTGCCTCCTGCTTGGGTCGTCCGACTCTTCAGCTCGAAACGGTGCTCAAATATGTCTTTATCAGCCAATTCGACATCCTTTGCCTAAGCCGCCACAATATCAACGAAAAGCCGTGGACTTGCGAACCCGAATGTAACGCGTCAATTAAGTACTTCAAGCTAATGCGATCGCGTGAAGAACTTCAGCGTCTAAATATCGAAATACGTTGCCTTCACACATACATCATTGACTCAGAAGTACGGATGGAGAACGTAGCCGCTGAACTGAAGGTAAGCAACCCACTTCTCGCAGTACAGCTAAACAAGAGGCACGCACTTCGTCACGCCATGAACCAATTGCATATACGCTGACTGTTGTATATCGAAAGCTGGAAGGAGTTCACAGGCGATCGAAGCCCATTGCGTACGCTCACAAAGGCGGAGAATACAGCAGCCGAGGGAGAGATGGAAGTGGATGTAGCTGTGTTACCCTCGGATATTGGAATAGACGACGAGGAAGATGCAGGAGATGAGGAAGACGACAAGAACACTGACTTAGCTGCGCTATCATCTGCCTTCAATGTTCTTTCTATTTACGAGCGGTACAATTATTCTTTAATTTAGTATTGTATACAATAAATACTTTTCTTGATGCCTCAAAAGAAAATTAGAAGGGAGAAGGGTGAAGGAAAATAATCAATATTGTGGCCAACGGCGTGTCATGATTGGCAGCGAAAGGTTGTTCGGCCATCTTGGGCATGGAAAAGTCCACTCTGCAGAATGTTTTAATTTTCCGTACCTCCCACACGACCGCTATGGATACAAAAATTTGTAAGTGTTTTATATACTATTGCTACTTTCATACTCTAGATTTTCAAGGGCCAATTTTTAGCCAATCAATTTAAAAGCTGTTTATCTTGAACTCCGGCCACCTAACTTCTGTTCCGCCACAGGTCTAGAGACAATTTTATGCAGCTCGATCGACTGCATGAAATGCATTCATTCCTTTTGTATTTAGGACATATCAGATGGTAGAAAATTGTGAGAGCTCCCAATTCTCCGCAGAAATGCTCAAAGTACGTGTTCCTGAAAACATGCATTCTCAGCATGTTTTCGATGCACATACATACTTTCAAATTGAATCTGAGAAATCAAGCTAATATCCACAGCAAATTTCATTGTAACTCAAAATCTAACACTTGAATTATGTTTATATATGTAATATATATACTCTACTGAAGTTCTAGAATATCTGGGCCAATATACGGAATACTGTGAAGTCAAGAACGTTGAGATTCACCAAAAATCTGGTTATTCATGAGTAAAAGACAGTGTTTCGCTAATAAACTACGAAATTGAGCCGCTGCAATCTTCAAACTTTTTGTTTACACCCTAAGGTATGTATTCTACGTGTGTAAACTTTTAAAAGTGAATTGGTGAACCGAAAGTATTTATTTTATTTCTATAAGTTCAGCAGAATCGTGTCTCCTTGATATTGGCAATTAAAAGTTGAATACATGTCTCGCTATCACACAAGGGGAGCTACAAATTTGTCTACACTATCCTTCCAAAGAAAACAATGTACTTGATAATCTATATAATTGGGTGTGCATTAATATTGTGAAGATTCGGGAGCTCGGTGTAAATTTGGAGCCACAGGGTTATTGGGCATTATATTAATTAGACTTTTTGAGTTCTCTTGCTTAACAAGCTGATCTGCGTCAATCAGCGTAAACAAGAGTCGACTCTCTCAAGCAGGCTCCCATATGCTTGTCGCTTGCTTGCCTCTTTGCTCTGTTTCCATCGGATTTCCGTTTGTCCTGCTCCCAAGGTCTATTTTTCAAGAGTCGTACTGCTTGTAATGGATCTCTAGAATTGGTCAGCTACACTAGTACTGCGGATGACCAACTAAATGCATCGCCTCTTCTATGAGCTATTGAGTGACTCTCAAGTGCTATTTCCGTCAATCGCAAGGCTCAAAATCCACAAAATATCGTGCACAGCTCATGACAAATCTAGAATCATGAAGGTTCAGTCAAACAGCAACAAATAGCTCAGTTTGCTTCTCGGTTCCCTGGGCGTGCCACGACTCCTATCATCAACCATCACTGTCATCTGGTCGTCTCCCATCTCTCATATGGCACCTCGGACCATTTTTAATCGTCGCTGCGGCCTCAACAAGGCCTATATAACGGACACCAGCAACACAGAGATTCAAAACACCATCGACCTGTTTTCGAGACTCGCTGAACCGGACACACCGAATTTTCGGTTTGAAAAAAGCCAGGACGTCTGCTACATGAAGATGCAGGAGTACAGCAATGTGACCGCGCAACAGAAGGGTGCCTTCTACGACATGATTCTCAGCTATGCAAACAACCACGGCCAAGACTCCGCATCAAGCGTCGAGAAGAAGTCCGCGCCTGGGTTCATCAACAATAAGGACCTCCGCACTAAAGCGCGTGCCCATAACGCAAAGGTCCAAGAAGGAATGGTGACGTAGTCTTCACTCATTTTTCGCTTTCTATTGTTGATAGATCCATCAGATTATCATGCGTGAACATACCGAGGAGGTCGTGCAGCTCAACATTACTGTCAACATCGATCAGATCAGCAAGCTCAGGAGGGGCGTCACATCTGAAAATGCGACAGACTTTATTGATATACGACTGCCTCACATTCTTCGCGACGATGCAGGATTTAGAGCCGAGACCGAAGTCTTTTGTGAGCGTTATGCTCGAGCGCTGGTGAACTACATCAACAACTCTCTGGTTCGGCGAGGGCACTCTTGTTCCGTGGTCAAGCAGGTACGTCTGTCTCTAGTATTTTAGTTTTCATTATCTTATTTTCTTCAAGTTGAATACTGTGGACCTTGGGCCAGACAGGCCTCTTCCCGTCATCCAGTCGGTTGGGCTAACGCGCGACGCTTCTGATGTGCACCCATTCTCGCTAGCAAAAGACTCGCTCAACATCGGCACGCAAGTTGCTCAGAGCATGTCGATTGCATCGGGACCTGCTGCAGAGACGAAGCCTCAGACTCCTACTGCGTCTCCTGGCCGCGCTGCGCACATTCTGCGTTCTCGATCCTCAGTGGACATGTGGCAGAAGATGCTCCCTCCTACGCTGGAGGATCTCGAATGTCTCGAGAAAGTCGAATCAGAGTACTCGGTCGTCACAAAGCCCGAAGCGAGAGCGTCGACGCCCGCAGACGATGAGGACAGCCTTGACGATGATGAACGGTCAACTCAGTATGCATCGACTGTCGTGAGCGACAGGTACGCGAATGGAGCCTTTATGCCGTATGCTGCACCGATGGGAGCTGTCTTCCTCCCTGGCGGATTCTACATGCCCTCCCCGCCGCCACAGCAGCAGCATGTCGCACCTTCGATGCCTTCACGCCGCCGTCACCAGTCTGGTCAAGCTCAGTCGCCTGGTGTCTTCTTCAGCCCGCACGGACCAGCGCTGTTTCCGTATCATGGCCAGAACGATCCCTTTCCCCGGCAGTCGTATGAGGAAGAACCCGCAGTTCACTCATCGCTAGGTAAAAAGGGGAAATCATCGACTTCGAGGAGGCGTCGTCCTGGTCCGAGCGAAGCTGGCTCGTCCGGTCATCGTACGTTCGGCAGCTGAGATACGGACTCGCGTGAAGACTCTGTCTACCTCGATGTCTGTGAACTGATACTTCTTGAACTGTTTGTGTTCTATGATCGCTTTTCTTGCTGTACAGAGTTGTTAGCTCTGGCTCGCCATTGAGCGTCTTGCATCTACTGTGCTGATCCTTGAATATCTTCTCTGCATTTTCTTTTTGCAAATGTCTTACTGCCCTGCGCAAATGCACCTTTGTCGGTATGTAGTACCGAGATTTTGATTTAATATAATGAGATGAGTATGTTCAGTTTCCCTCTCCGGTGCGCTATAATTATTCTTGACAGACAGCACAAAGACAAACCGATCGCAAAGCAAACAATAAAAATCAAAGAAACTCCCAGCGATGGACATTCACCCAACTTCCCCCATAGTCCCCTCACATGCCAGCGACTCCTGATGTCCCTCTGTCCGCGACATTGGATCCCGCCAATGTTGCCACGAGAGTTGCACTCGAGATGAGCAAACCCGCCTCCAGTCTCAAGCGCTCTAGAAAAAATAATCTGACGTCTGCACAGCGCGCAGAGGCCAGGGACGTGCGAGTCAAGAAAAAACTCGCTGTTTGGACCGACATCCATCTGGAACTGGAGCGACACAAGGAAACTCTGGCCGGTATCTCAAGCAAGCATAATGAACGTCCCGATCTGCTCAAGCAAAAGGCACTGGCTACGACCGCATTCAAATCCGTTCGCAAAGTGAACTCTTACAATGCGTTCAACCATTTCAAGGCCGTTCAGTCATGAGATGAAGGTAAGCTGATAGTAATAATGGTGGTTGTATATTAACTGACAGACTATTTTATTAAGACTTCCTTAGCAGCATCAATGAAGGAGCAAGGACAAAACTCCGAGACATACAGAACTTGCCAGAGAACGAGCGATACGCCTCATGGTCACGCCTTGATGAAGAAACGAAGCAGAACATTATCCAACTCCTCGATGACTACCGCTCGAAGAAGACCGCACTCTCGCATAATTCCCAAAGGTCTGTCGGTCAGAGTGTTCGCCATACGAGCGAGCACATCATCTCTGAGGTAAGTTTCTTGTTTATTAATCGTGTTTACATCCATTCTAATATCATTCTAGCTAACAGCTCTTTCGAAACGAGCCGGTACCTCTGCGATATGTATTATCATCAGAACCTCCCCACTGGGGTCCCATGCGCCCGTCATCCATGTCGATAATGTTTCCAAAAAATTCTTGGAGACTGGACTCAACATGTCAGTAAATGCTCTCGTCAACTCATACGAGGGATTTGCAACCTCAGGGCTCGAGGGACTCGCTGCTGCGGCTGCTAAGGACAACAATTCTAAGCGACAGATTGACAAGAAAGGCGACATTCATTTGATTGTTCGTGATGAACTTCATAAGTATTGTTTTATCAGGAATGCTATTCTTTGACTTATTGTATATGAAGGATCTATTACCGGTATCGAAACACTCAATATGAGCTGGGCGAACTACGAGGAGCAGATAGTCAGGAAGCACAAGGTGAAACTTGTCGGCTGGCCTTCGAACCTATCGTTCAGTCTTGACAGCATGTCCAATGCGGATCTGAAGAATGTTCTTGAAAATCTTCATGATGGTATGTGCAAGTGGGAACACCTTTCACTGTGTGAAATAGAGGCCCTCAGCGAAACGTCATCGAGCGAGCTGCCTGCTAAGAAAGCGAAACGCACGCGTTCTGACAAAGGAGTCGCTCGTGGCCCATACTGCAAATCATCTATCCCGCGACGTCGTAAAAAACCCGTGGTGCAAGTCGAAGAAGATGACGAGGACGACGAAGCAGATGAAAGGGAGTCCGGCGGCGGTGGCAGCGGCAACGATGACAATGAGAATAGTGACTGATTGTTACGGGCAAGGGTACCATTTTTGAATCTTTTCTTGACAAATAATCGCTCCCCGCTCACTCGAAAAAAAAACCCCTAACCATGCCATGACCCTTTCTTGCTCCTTCTCCTTTCTTGTGCTTATTGTTACGCGAAAAAATTATTTGGTGAATAACATACAATAATGGTTTTATATTTAAATTAGCGAGAACAAACATAATTCACTGAGAGAACTGAGAGCCAACTCAAGTGCTGCGCACGTGCCAATACATAACAACAACAAACTTGCTCGTTTGCCGCATTGGCGTGGAATCGCTCACCCCGCTCGCCACGTATTCCTTGCACGGCGGCTCCCTCAGGATGCGAGCCCTTGGTCTATATACACGCTCATCAGTCAAACCGCGAGCACGGTTCAGCTACACCAACACGGCCAGCTCAGACAAGCAGCAACAGATGCAGTATGGACCACAAGCACGCAGTGAACGAGGACGGAAATGTGGGAAAGCGACAGGGAAGGGATTAGGTACGATTACGACCAAGGATGTCTGTTTTCGTGGTGTACAGGGAAGGCAGGGCGGCATCGGATGGCGTTGGCGGGTGTTGGTAAGAGTCGGCTGCATGCCAACTCGCTTTTCTCTCATATATAGCCTGTATAATATTTTTGTATTTGAATTATAATATAGTACATAATTTTATCTAATTAATGCAAAAAAAATGAAGTAAATTGGTTAGGAATTGAGTGAGCTAGTTGAGCTCATCGTGCGGCACGATGAGCTCGGGTGTTTGACGACGCGCGTCGATGTGTGATCGATGCGCGTGATGAGGAAGGACCCGGCTATACCACATTTAGCAGGCGACGCGCGTCGCCGGCGACCGGCGGGTCATGGTTGCTGGTGGTTAGGTCCCCGGTCACAAAGTCCTATAATTCAGCTCAGTATTGAGCTCAGTAAGTGAGAGAAACCCGAAAACCACCTAATTAGAGGGACTACAGGGGAGCAGTAACCCCTCTAATTAGATTCTGGGGTATATGTACCTTAGGTGGATGGTGTTTCCGAGTGTGCAAAGGCCACCCACCCTTCTTTTACCACGATGGACGTCCTTCTGGACGTGTTCCAGACCGAGTTCGAGGAGGCGGTGGAGAACGCGACTGAGGAGACGCTGCCCAAGCGTCTCTGGTCCCTTATTGCTGATGAGGAGGAGAAGGTGGCCGAGCGTAAGTATAAACACGAGCGCGTTGCTGCTGAGCGTGCGCGCGCTGCTGCTGAGGCCAAGGAGAGGGTAGAGCGTCGGGCGCGTGAGGACACCGAGCATGCCAGGCAGGCTGTGCAAGAGGCGCAATTTTGGGTCGAGCATAGGGCGCTCCTGGAGGTGAAACAGGCCCGGGAACAGGAGGAGCGCACGGCAAAACTGAGGGGCGTGCACGAGTCGCTATGCACGCTGTATCCTGCTGTGACTGATGAGGAGCTCCAGGGACGGCTCTATCGTATGGTCGGCCCTCCTCTGCCAATTTCGTCTGCTGTGAGTAATTGTTTTTTTTTTTGTGTTGTACTTGCTGATTTGTTGTAGAAACCGAGCCCTTCCGTGCCTACTCAGTTGGTCCCACCTTCGCCTCGTCATGGGTCGCGTACGCATCAGCCTCGCCCTCATCCTGTCCTCGCGCATTCGGGTGCAGAAAGCAGGGAAGTCGTCTCTCCCGCGTCGTTGCCTCGGGCTGGCTCGGATGCAAGTGCCGTGTCTTGTCGAGGTCCTGGTGGGCCTGCTGCGCCCCCTTACAGGACCTCCGCCTCTCCTTTCCTGGCTGTGCCGGCTGGGTCTGTAAAAGCCAATCCTTCGACAGTCGGTGGAAGCACCTCATCCACAAAGGTACAGCATGAGGTGGCAAAGGCGAGTTCTCTTTTCTGTGCCAATCCCGATCTTCATGGTTGATTGTTTCCCGTGTAGGTTGGTGGTTTGCGCGTGCTGATAATACTGAGTTCCGGTTGTTAGTGAATGGGAATCAGATGATTGAGTTCGAGGGAGACGTGTCTAGTGGGTCAATACCCTCGTTCCGGTCGAGTTCCATGGGTTCCAGATTGCAGGATTCAGGTTGCGTGCATTCCGGTGTGTCAGGGGCAACGGAATCGGCGAAGCGTACTAGTAGGGAAGTATTCGAAGCGTAGCGCCGGCGGAGCGCTCGAGATGTGTGGGGGATTGTCGGTGGCTGTGTCAGAAGACACAGAGACGCGCTAATACTAGTGCGACTTCTTGGAGCGGGATTGTCCTCAGGATGGACAGCTAGTCCCTGTGCTCAACAGACGTCGGCTGGAGTACCAGAGAGCGGGGCGAGATATGGGACTTAATTCAGAAGATAAGAGACGAGAGGGAATCAAAGTCGAGGTAATGAGAACGAAGCGGAACGAGGCAAAGATGGAACAGATGGAATGAGCGCAACGAGCGCAACGCGAATAAAATGAAGTCGAGGTGAGCGATTTGAGTCACTGAGGCACCGAGGCGTACCTAGAGACAGTCCTGAGAGATAACACATGAAGTTAGGTGTCGAAACTCGGGGGTGGAATTGCTGTTCTATCTACAACATTCAGCGCTCTATAAATACTAAACAAGTGTCCTGTGTAAACATGAAAGGCAAAATAAAATAAGACGAGTCCTCTATTGTCCTACCACTGAGCCTCCTGAGTGTTCCTTTGAGCGGCTCCATGATCCAAACTACTGAAAGGCGGGGACGGCGTGTGTTGACTTGGTGTAGCGTCGGTGAGCTTCGGGATCCTTTGTACGGAGCCAGAACGACCAATGCCGGGCTGGCACATGTTTGTTAGACAAAGGCAAATGAACGAACCTTTGGCAGGGTTGGGAGGACACGTGCACAGATAAGTGCACCGGGGTTGGTCCGAGTAGCTGATGCGTGCGATCCGGTCATTGCGTGCGTTCCGTGTTCGGGTAATTACCGCCGATCCGGGTGTACCGCTTTGCTCGATTGCTGAGTCGAGGCTCTTCGACTTCGTGACGTATATCACATGCGTTCCGCTCGTTCTGTGCCCAACGAACCAGTTGGTGTTACAGCGCGTCCTGAGGCGGTGATGAACAATATCCCTCCTATGAAGCCTGGGATGAAGCAAAAGCCGGTTTTGGTTGAATCCAGCGGCGACAAAGGCCCTTCCTGTCCTGGTCCGTCCAAGGTTCTGCGCGCTGCAGGTGCATCTTCTGCGAGAGACGCGAAGCCCAAAGAGGCCGTCTCTGATGGTCCAGACCCAGATTTGCTCGGAGGTGGGGTACACCTAGGGCGGACTGTTCAGTTCGCCCTCGCCTGCGACACTTGTATTGTCGCGGGCGCGTCATGCGACGGTGTCCCCAAGAGTCGGCGGTGCACTTGCTGTTCGTGGAACAAGGCGCGCTGTGTCTTCAATCGGTTCCGCAGGCAGCATGGTGGTACCCAGCTCGCTCCTCTTGTGCTCTCCATGGCGGACCCAATCGGTATCGGCGGCGCAGTCTGGCAGTTTGGCGACATGCCCGACTACTCAGACGCGGCTTCCATCGACGTTCTGGTCGGGGCATTGGCTAGGAATGTTGCTGAGTCTTGTGTGTCGATTCGCAAATGCCAGGCCACCGTCCGTCGTCATCTTGAGGCATATGAGGCTCGTGTCGAGGAGCTCACGCGTCGTCTCGGTGAATACGAGGAGGTTGAGGATTGGATGCCGCCTATGCCGTTCCTTGACAAGGAATCTTTTATTAACTATCGGACCGTTCAGGAACAGGAGGAGAAAGAGGAAAAGGAGAAGAAGAGGAAAGGAAAAGGAAAAGGGAGGAAATAGAGAGTAGATTGGATGTTATTTATTAGGATGAATTTAGTCTATGGTTGGTACCGCGTTACACTGTGCTTTACGATGAAAGTATAAGACTCGGCTTTTTCCTTCAAGGCTCGGTACAGTATTGTTTTTCATGGATTTTGTGGTTTCAAAGTTTGAGAGTAGGGGTTCAGTGTGTGAAAGGAGATGGCATGAGTATGAATATTAAGGAGAATGAGGGGTATCATGATTCAGATTTGGTTCCAGAGTCGGTGTCGAGGATTTCTGTTGGTTGTGGCCGATCCTTGGCACCTAGCTCCTCCCCTTCGATTTTTGAATGTTTGTTGGCTAGATCGTCGAGTTCTGAGTTGGTTTGCTCCACTATCTGGGTGACTGGGGTTGATATGTTTGCTCGGGGGTGGTACGGGATGACTCTGAATGCTGTGTATCGTAGTGCCGAGACTGCGCCCATGAGTTCTGCGAGTATGTACGATCCTCCAGTTGTTCGGCGAACAACTACCATCGGTCCGAGGTATTTGGGTTTGGCTTTCCTGCTTAGTTCCGTGTTGATTCTTGAGTTTCAAACCAGAACCAGGGCTCCAGGACTAAAGTCATAGTCTCGGATCATGTTTTGGTAGTGTTTTTCAAATTGCTGGATTGATTTGAAGCGAGCACGCATGACTGCCGAGTGTACTCATTTCAAGTCTTCTGGTCAACGCTGGAGTGCTCTTGCCCGTGCAGCGAGTAGTTCTGCTTGTGATACCTTCAATGTATATACTGGTGACATGTACATTTGTTCAGCCAGGTCGAATGGAAGAATCGGCTGGACTCCATGGACCATGTAGTATGGCGAATATCCCGTTGCTTTCTGAATCATGATCCTCTCCACCCATATGGCATGGTATGCGTGTTGTGACCATCGAGCTTCGTCATTCCCAGCAAGTTTCATCAGTGTTTCCTGAAGGTCCCTGTGGCGCCGCTCTACAATTCTGTTTGCTCTTGAGTTATAAGGGGAGATTTGGATATTGTGGACTCCGTATCTTGCCAACATCTTGATTACTTCGCCGTTGAATGATGGACCGTTGTCTGATACGATCTCGTGTTTGTAACCCCATCGACATATGATGTCTTGAAATATGAAGTTGGCGATCGATCTCAAGTTATCAGCGCGTAAGAGTCAGAATTCCGGGTAGCCTGTGAGCGAGTCTCTTGCCTGGACGATATACCTGAATCCCCCTGATTTGGGCATGAGCATCACATCTATGTGTACCCTGGCGAATAGTGGCGCTGGTGTTGGAACATTCGGCAGGATTCGTACGTGAGTGAATTGCTGAGTCTGGCACAAGTGACATGTCTTCAGGAACCAATGTATGTTGGAACTCATCATGGGCCACCAAAATCGATCATGGATTTGTAGTTGTACTGAAAAGAATCCTTTGTGTCCCAGGTCGTTGTGTGCTGACTGCATGACTGAGAATCGGCGATCTCGTGTGAGTATGAGTTGGTGTGGTCCCGAGTATCGTTTCCTCCAGAGTTGTCCATCTGCAACAAAAAACCGAGTTGCATTTGTTACGAAGTGTCAAAATTTGTTGTCTGTCATGTCTTCTGGTTTCTTTGGGTCGCTGAGAAACTCCTTGATTTTTATCAACTCTTGATTGGCCGATTCTGCTGCGGCTGTCCAGGGAATGGTGGGAGGGTCGGCAGCGGGAGGAATGTCTCCAGTGTATGCTACAAATATGAAAGCATACTGGTTGTCGATCCATTCCTCATAGTTTTCGTCATCTGGAGGGTCGGTGTCTGCTCGCTTTCATCGACTGAGTCCATCTGGGCCTGTATGCCGAGTGCCTGGTACATGGATAATCGTGAAGTGGAACAATAAGATTCCAGCAATCCACCGGTTGATCGTCGGATTTGGCTGGATATCTGGGTTGTTGATCATGCCTTTAATGTACTTGGCATCGACTTCAATGTAGAAGTGGTCCAGTCCTATTAAGTAGATTCGTGCATCATGGAGGGCCCTCATGAGGCCGAACAGTTCTACTTTTGGCTGTGAGTAGTTCTGTTCCCTCTCGTTCCAGGTTGCAGACATAAAACGGGCTGGGAATTGTTCTCCATTTTCTCCGATCTGTAGGAGAATTGCTCTGTATCCTCGAATAGATGAATCTATGCAAAGGTGGACCAGTCTCCCACATTTGTAGTTGATCGGCCTGATGGCTCCAGATTCAGCGACTGCCTTCTTAAGTTGTTCCATCAATCGCTGTTTGAGTTTTCCGAATGAGAAGGGGATGTCCTTTCCGGTGAGTCGGTTCAGATCATATGCCAACTGAGCAAAGTCATTGATAAAATGCCTGAGAACTCCTGCAGTCCCAAGGAACGATCGGACATTGGTAATGTCTTCACAAGGAGGCCAGTCAATGACTTTTTGGACTCGTGCTTCATCTGGGACTCGTCCTGAGTAGTTGCAGGTATGGCCGACTATCACAGCTTCAGGTGCAGCGAGTACCAACTTTTTCCCGGACAGAGTCGCTCCAACCACTTTGAACCTTTGGAGGACTCGGTTGATGTCATTTAGGTGTTCCCATATGAATCGGCGGATTCCTGAATTTTCAGGGATGGTCTCGTATGATCCATCCTGTAGCTCATATCGTGTAGCCGGTCCTTTTATGGGTACATCGTCAATGTATGGGAACACCACGTCTGGGATTTCGTCCTTCAGGATGAATGTGACATCGGTGTGCATGATTTTCTGGGAGTTCGTATACCCCATGGGAATCAATGTGAGTCGGAATGCTCCTAGTGGCGTCTGGAATGTCGTTATGTCCCTACTTCATATGGCGAGTTTCCTTTGGTCGAACACTACGAATAAGTCCAAGGTTGTATAGCAGGATTGGCCACCGAAAGACTCGGCGATGTGTTCTGTTGGATACGGTACCAATGGATCTCGTATTGTGACTGCGTTTAGCGGTTGAAGGTCGTGGACTATTCTCAGCGACTTTCCGTCCTTCTTTACTACTCAGAACCACCTGGATCGGTGATAATACTGAGTTCCGGTTGTTAGTGAATAGGAATCAGATGATTGAGTTCGAGGGAGACGTGTCTAGTGGGTCAATACCCTCATTCCGGTCGAGTTCCGTGGGTTCCAGATCGCAGGATTCGGGTTGCGTGCGTTCCGGTGTGTCAGGGGCAACGGAATCGGCAAAGCGTACTAGTAGGGAAGTGTTCTAAGCGTAGTGCCGGCGGAGTGCTTGAGATGTGTGGGGGATCGTTGGTGGCTGTGTCGGAAGACACGGAGACGCGCTAATACTAGTGCGACTTCTCGGAGCAGGATTGTCCTTGGGATGGACAGCTGGTCCCTGTGCTCAACAGACGTCATCTGGAGTACCAGAGAGCGGGGCGAGATATGGGACTTAATTCAGAAGATAAGAGACGAGAGGGAATCAAAGTCGAGATAACGAGAACGAAGCGAAACAAGGTAAGGACGGAACGGACAGAACGAGCGCAATGGGCGCAGCGCGAATAAAACAAAGTCGAGGTGAGCGATTTGAGTCACTGAGGCACCGAGGCGTACCTAGAGACAGTCCTGAGAGATAACACATGAAGTTAGGTGTCGAAACTCGGGGGTGGAATTGCTGTTCTATCTACAACATTCAGCGCTCTATAAATACTAAACAAGTGTCCTGCGTAAACATGAAAGGCAAAATAAAATAAGACGAGTCCTCTATTGTCCTACCACTGAGCCTCCTGAGTGTTCCTTTGAGCGGCTCCACAATCCGAACTACTGAAAGGCGGGGACGGCGTGTGTTGACTTGGCATAGTGTCGGTGAGCTTCGGGACCCTTTGTACGGAGCCGGAACGACCAATGCCGGGCTGCTGCATGTTCGTTAGACAAAGGCAAATGAACGAACCTTTGGCAGGGTCGAGTGGACATGCACACAGATAAGTGCACCAGGGTTGGTCCGAGTAGCTGATGCGTGCGATCCGGTCATTGCGTGCGTTCCGTGTTCGGGTAATTACCGCCAATCCGGGTGTACCGCTTTGCTCGATTGCCGAGTCGAGGCTCTTCGACTTTGTGACGTACATCGCGTGTGTTCCACTTGTTCCGTGCCCAACGAACCGGTTGGTGTTACATCGGTACGACAAGTTTGATGGTTTGTATACACCGGACATGATTTTGTCTTTGATGATTGTGATGACCTTGTCAAATATCCCTGGTGGGATGGGAATATTCTTCAGTACCCATGGAATATGTTCGATGGTTGGGATAAGAACTGGAGCGAAGTAGTCATAGTCGAGTGCGCCCTTTTCTGTTTCGTCCCACGTGAAAGCCATTTCCTGTGTCTGAATAACCCACCATGCGAGATCCTTTTCTTCAGGGAGTAGGAATCTGGCTGGGTCTATGTCCATTTCATTGTATTGTTCATGTGTGAGTTGCTTCCCAGGTGAGAATGGTGGCAGATGGGTTGGTAGTTCCGGAAGGTCTTTTAGAGGATCGGGGTGCAGCGTTCTGGTGATTTGGTATTCTTCGGGGAGTGTGGTTGGAACCGGCTTTATACAATCGGCGACCTTCTTGTATTTGTAGAAAGGCTGAGTTGTTCGGCGAGTTTGACTTGTTTGAGGAATTAGAGATTCGTTATCGTAAGGGTGATTAATAGAGAATAGTCCTGTTGCATCGTTTGTTCGGGTTTTGTTGTTTTCCGTATTTTGTTTTGTTTTTATGCCTCCTTTTTCCGTGATGGTGATTTCAATAGACTGCCTGTCAAAAGAAATATGTACTGCGTTTGACTCCGGGGTATCCATGGTATAACACGGTTGCGTTTCTAGTTCATCTCGTCAATTTGATACTGATTCATTGACTATCAAAAATCCTCATCCTCCTTCACTGATGGCTTTTGTCGTGTTTGTTCTCGGGTCGGAACTGTTATATCTTCTTCCGTTACCAGGTGGATTAGTTCCAGTACCTGGTTGTCAATGTCTATATCCATGAGCCGAGCCTTGCAGTGTGCGAGGAATGGTCGGCTGAGTAGGATATCGAACGGTGCTGGATGTATGACTTGTGCTTGTACAAGTACCAAGAATCCTCCGAGTCCTATCCTGAGTTGTGGTATTAGTCCGAGCGATTGGGTCCTAGATGCGTCTGCTGTTTCAATAGTGATTCGTTCGTTGTTCAGAGTTGGCGATCCTAGATGTTTCCACACGTCCTGCGAGAGTCTGATGAATGAAGCTCCAGTGTCGAGTAGTCCTTCTACCTCGACTTTTCTGTCCAGCCATACATTGACAACTCGAATTGGTACAGTTGCTGGTGCGACTGGTTCCCTTTCTGTTGTCTCGTCTGGTGATCCTGGCCTGGGTCCTACCGAGTACATGGCCATGCCTTCATCTTCAAGGTTTATTGGACTTCGCTTTGCCGTTATCATATCCTTGCACTTTTGTCTGACTTCCGGCAAGGTTGCCAACAATTCTCGACCTGATATTGACACCGTGGAATCCAAGAATCGGCGAAACACTGCATCGACCATTGCAGGGTTGTTAGCCGGTGTGCTGTATTTGAACTGAGGCCTCTGTATGTCTACTGTTGGGTTGGGATGTCCAGGCTTTGGTTCCGTCCTTTCCCGTGGTGGTGCTACATGGACTTGCGTAGGCTTGCTCGGTGGTAGATAGTCTGGTATTGTTTCTTCGATTGTTCTGGGCTCGGCCGATTCTTTCTCCTTTCCTTTGTCTGTTTCAGTTTCCGGTACGCCTGAGTCCATAGCTGGTTCACGTCCCTCTTGTTCTTTCATTGGTTTTGTCATACACTTAGGTGAAGGAGAGTTGACTTTTCCTATATTTGCCAGTCTCACCAATTGTCTCTGCTGGCTGTGAGAATTTGCCGTATCGTCGAACCTTCCTTCCTTCCTTCCTCTACATATTTGTCCTGGATTTCTTTGATATGGGCTTCCTCCTTACATGGCTGGGTCGGCGTATACATACTTGGTCCTGATATGGCAGGATAGTACGTATCAAACAAGTTCACCATTTGGTGTGGTGGTGGGTCTCGTAGTGCTGTCATATCGACTGGAAGAGTCGTTCTGGGAGGGACTTCGTTTGGGTGGTCTCGGTAGTACAAATTCATTTGATCCAGTAGAGAGGAGCCTTGAGGTCCTGGCGGCAGTCGTGTTCCTCCTGGCATCACAACAAATCTCTTGCACATCCAAGGCCAATAGTCACTGGTTCAGTAGCATGTCCCTGATTGTACAGTCCCTGAATAGGTGTGCGGTGCTGTGGCACATTGCACACGTTCGGGGTCCCGTATTCCTTACCTGCATATTTCTGGCTGGAGGTGGGCCTCTCGGTGGTGCCCTGTACTCTTCACGTGGTCATCCATAATTGTCGGGTCATTGGTAATCCCGTGGTTCGTTAGGGGCATATGGCCATTCTCGGGCGTACTGATCCTCATAGTCTCGCCTTTGATAATCCTCCTTCCTTTCGCCCCAGAGATCCCTTACTTCTGCTTGTAAGTCCGATACCATACGTGTGAGCAGGCTTAGTTCTGAGTCCTCTCGTTTGATGGGGGTCGGAGTATATGGTCCGGATGCTGCAGCGACATGTTGCTGAGTAAAGTATGGAGGTGCTGCGGGTATCCCGAATGTTCCATACTGTGGTACTGCATAGCCTTGCTGCGCACTGGGGCCAGTCACCAGGACTCCTCCTGCTATAAGTCGGTCGAGCTCATTGTACAGAACCGGTATATCCCAGGGGACACCTGCTGGGTGTCGAAAGTCAACCTACCAAAGCTGTTGTTCGAGATGCTTATTGGTGAGCCGATTCAGACCTTCTTGATAGAACCGCTTTTGGTCTAGTTCTGAAATGACTCCTTCTTGAACCAGATATGACGTAATACGTATGAAGCTTCGATGATATTCTTCCAGGGCAGCCGTGCTCATCAAAACTTTGTTGGAGTTCTCGGCGACAAAGTTGATTAGATCCCTGTACGTGTATCTTATCGTTGCCACTGGATAGAAGCCTAGGGCGGCTGTTTTGAATGCCACAAAATCCTTTTGTCGTGCCTGTGGGAGAGTCGACCATAGTAACTCTTCGTGTACCAGTGCATAGTAACGTGCCCAGTTAATTTTCTGTAGCTCAGTGATCCCTGTGTTCGATCCCAATATGTTGACTTCTTCGAAGAATCGCGGGATCCCTTCTGGTTCCACATCTACGTTCATTGCTGGTGCTTGTTTGTCGTGTCTGTTCGGCATTGTTGCTCCTGGAACTGGAGGGTTTGGTCCGGTGATCAGGAGATTTCTGGACTTGGCGAGGTCTGGGAGAGGATTTGCTATGTTCGGCATGGGTTGTGCTGGTGGTACTGTTGGTGGAGCATGTGAAGGCCCTTGGCTTGATCCTTGTGCGGCAGAATTGGCCATGACTGCTCTGACTATTGGTGGCACCACGATATGGGAATTCGGCGGAGCCGGTGTAGGTATTCTTGGGGGTGGAGTTGGTGTTCTTCCTGGTTGTTCCGGGGTAGAAGGGCAAGTTTCCGGGTAGGGATCGGCAATTCTCAATATTGCGACAGGCACCATTCCTTCTGGAGTTGGTGGCGGTGCTGGTGGGGGTAGTTCTTTCTCTGATGTCTCAGACCAAGTTTGTGGTGATCCCGGGGTCGATCGTTCTTCTTGGTCGGGGATAGTATTCACAGGTTCGGAGTTTCGTTCTGTTGGTCCTTCTATTGGTCCTTCTGTCTGGATCAGAGGTTCATCGAGTTGCCTTCTGATGGCTTGCCTGTTCCAATTAAGTGGTGATCCTGGCCTTTGGGGTGACAACGATCCTAGTGACTGGTTTCGATACGGCGTTGCCGATTCTCATGGTCCTGGTGATACTAATTTCCTGACTACTTCCTCGGATCTGGAGCGACTTCGTTCCCTTGTTAGACTCCTGTATCCTTCGAGGCCTGGGTTCCTTTCCTCACTTTCGGGTGTTCCCCTGGGTCATTGTGTCTGCCGACTGAGTGGTGTACTGGCGACGCTGAGATGAGACCTGTTGCCAGTTATGAAACTTCCTGGGATACAAAGTGATAGCGGAGTTTCGATGAGATCAGGTAGGATCCTTCTAGGTTCGACTGGTCGTCCTCGTTCTTGTGTGGGTTCTGGTTCGGCTACTGAGGGTGGCTGTTGTTGTTCAGTGTCCTGAGGTGTGTTTTCTGGGTTGGCGATTCCGGATCGGCAAAAAGGTGACGATGATGCTTCTCTAGGAGCATGTAATATTTGCAGGGTGGCTGCGGCCAGTGGGCGTCCTCTTGGTCTTCCTTGGCCTCGTCCTCTGGGTGGTGGTGGTGGGTTGCTTGGTTCTTCCTGGACCTTTGCCTGTATGCGCATAGAGCACCGAGGAGCTTCAGACGTCGACCTGATACTTAGGCGAGGCACCTTGTCCCCCTCGTGGTGGGCTCTAATGTGTAGGGGTGCAGACTCTTCTAATCCGAAGGGTGATCCAGGCTAACGCTCATGTTTAACCCAAGGGGGACTGCGGTGACTCGGTATACCAAGAGGGACAACCTAAGTAGAGCGAGGTTTGAGATATGAAGACTCGGCGATATGGATAGCTGCGGGATTCCAATTGGACCAAGACTCGGCTGGTTAGGGTCGGCACTTATGACAGCGGCCGAGGGCTTTTAGTGATTGGGTGACAGAGTTCTGAGAGTCGGTGGTAGAGTCGGAGTGTACTGATTCAGAGTGAGAGTCGGGCGAGTAGAGCGTAGAACTGCATGTAGTAGATTGCTGCTGTATGGAGGTAGAGGGGTACTGTCTATCTCTGTACTTGTCTCCCTATCTCTGTCTCTATTCCGTCTACAAACTACCGCGAATTTATACTAAACTGAAGCAGAGAAAGTGGTGCAAGACTCGGCCGAGTCTGTGTGAACAGATGTGAAGGTGAGTCGGTGATCGGCCTGCGCACATCACGCAGCCGACCGTCACGGAGCAATGTTATAGTGCCCAACCTGCTCTCTCGTCTCCCACCACTCCACAACCATATCCCACGTCCTTGTCCAACTCGCCTAATTCCTTCCACCTGTGCCCACGAGAATTGGTCGTCCATGTGCCGATCGAGTTCGTATGACATCCGTCCGTCCGATCGTGTCCATACCAAGAATTATAATAAAGAGTTGGCCGCCGATTATGAATGAATAGATGGTAATGTTCAGTGGCTGGTAAAGGGATTCAAAGGAGTAGTGTAAATGAAGGGAGAAAGACTCGGCCGGCGCGTAGGCGATGGTTAATTGCTACACTGGTACCTCTCGGTACGCCTGCACAGCACTAATATCCACCTCTGGTACCACTTCACATGCACCCACTCCGCTGTCCTTCCACTCTGGTACATTTTGGTACACTTCAAACTCGGATACCTCTCGGTACGCATCTAACTTTGGTACCTCTCAAAGCACGTCAAACTCCGGCGCCTCTCGGTACACATCCGCCTCCGGTACCTCTGGGTACACCTCCTCCTCACCAGAGCTCGGTTCGGGTAGTGCTCAGTATGTGTCCTCTCCACTATCTTTCGATCCCAGTGCCACTCGGTACGCCTCAACCTCGTTCACCGGTACATTCACTGGCCCCACCTTAGACCTCATTGGTATCTCGACACCACCTATCTTTGCTTTCTTCGCCACTGATGCTCGCTTCTTTGCTTTGTTAAGCAATATCTCATACTTCGCCACCTCCAAATCCTCATCTGACACTTCCTCTGAAATCTCCGCCATCGTTACTGAGCCTTCCCACCCATCGGTACACGCTGTTGACATTGTTGCTACCTCTATGAGATTTACCGATGCCATACCGGTCTCATGATGCAATGCAAATCCTATCTTTTCCATCAAGTTATCCCCTGCCGCTGTGTTCGGTACGAAACCCTCCATTCAGTAACATCACTTTTCCATCTGCACCCCTCACGACACTTCCCTGCCTGAACATACTCCAACACCTTTGGGCATGACTTGATGTAGTGCCTCGCGTCACCACAGAATGCGACATCCTGGGACTCCTCTGAGATGTTGTTGCTGATGGAGGTCTACAGCTTCGAGTGACTGCACCTGAACCTGTATTGCTCTTTCACCGCCTCCCACATGGTACCAATATCCACCTCTTCCAATTTTCACCTTCGACTGACCCATTGGTAACGGGTGTTTTTAGCTGTTCGGTTATGTCATCGAAAAACCGTACCGGTGAGAATGTAATCAGCATGCTTCACCACCAAACTCGAATCGAATACAGTTTGCCTGGGGCCAGATCGGTTTTCCTTGCTTTCTAGACACCACTGCAACCTCTTTCAGCTTGCCGGTAAAGGCCCAAATGAACATGCGTGCCGTTTTCTCCATTGAAACCATTGAGTTTTCGCTCCAAATACCTCGACCTCACCATAAACTCTCTCTGGTACTCTCCAAAATCCTCCCTCAACTGAATTCCTCAGCTTCTCCATCCATCAACCAGCCTATCAAGGTCCTCCTGAGAGAAGTGCATGCCAGGCGCCAACGCCGGGTAAAACAATATGATCATTTCCTTCGCTTTATTCCAATTGCTCACTCCCATACCGACACCATTGGTGGTATCCCACAGCTCAGCTACAGAACTCGAAGCATAATACTTCACGTACTGGATCTTTGCTGCATCATCTAAGTTACACTCTGCAGCAATATACTCAATGTCCTCGAAGTACCGAGGGAGATCCAGTGGGTTACAACCATCGAAGAAGGGAGCATCCTCTGCTCCTTGACGTGGAGGGCAACTGTCCATGGCTGTGCTAAGCGTACCAGGGCTTCGACCACCACTGTTCCGGTATGCAGAAGGATCGGTTTCTAAACTTGGAGACTATGCTCCTTGACGAAATTGATAGCGAGGTGAGTCCTGTTGGTAATCAAATGAATACAACACGGTTGACCCCCCCTTGCGGTGGGCTCCACTTGTAGATCCTGTGTATGGGTTGTTTAGGATTGGCGGTTCATTTGGGGATGTGTTTCTGTTGAGTTATGAAGTAAATTTAACCTCAGTATGAGTGCGGGAAAAACCCAGTACATGTCAGTACGTGTCGGTATGCATCAATACTGTAAGGCGCTCCGGACCCGATGTGAGTGTTGGTACAGAGCTGGAACAAGCGAGATATCAACTCTGGTACGAGACAATAGCGATAGCAGAGACGAGAATGAGAACGAGACAAGAGATGAGACTGAAGACGAGGTTGCCATGAAACCAACTGTTGCGGAGACTAACTGCACACATGGAAGCTGCCCTATCTGAGGGGAACTCTGCGGTAGTATTTCCTCCCTTGCTACCTATGACAGGGAAGTCCCTAAATACAAGGTGCAAGAGATCTATCTACAGGAAAATTATTCCAAAGTGAGTATAATGTGCATACCGGGTGAAACATAGAGCATTGGAGAGAAAACATTTGGAATGTAAGAGAAACATAGAAAATCAAAAGAAAACCTGTCCATGCGACAACTTCCCCATTTGCATCGGTCCATCATCCGGTCATATCACAGCTCCACCGGAACTGAGATCCTCCAATCGGTGAGTTGTCACCCATCATTGGGCAGATCTCCGGCACACATCCCAACTGACTCCAATGACATAAGCTTTCCAGTACGTCCCGAATTGCCAGGGGGATCTTCCTAGTGATCCACTGATGTGATGTTGGGCAGATCATCCTGTGTCCAGTAGTGTCGGGCAATTCCTTCTGAGTCCAGTACGCATCAATACCTGTCGGAACATGCAACAGATGGCCTCTAGAGGGATCTGCAGTGGTTGGCCACTCATTGGAACTCTACAGCATGTCCACTCGACCCTGCCAAAGGTTCATTCATTTGCCTTTGTCTAACAAACATGCAGCAGCCTGGCATTGGTTGTTCTGGCTCCGTACAAAGGATCCCGAAGCTCACCGATGCTACACCAAGACAACACATGCCATCCCTGCCTTTCAGTTGTCTGGATCATGGAGCCGCTCAAAGGAACACTCAGGAGGCTCAGTGGTAGGACAATAGAGGACTCGTCTTATTTTATTTTGCCTTTCATGTTTACACAGGACACTTGTTTAGTATTTATAGAGCGCCAAATGTTGTAGATAGAACAGCAATTCCACCCCCGAGTTTCGATGCCTAACTTTGTGTGATATCTCTCAGGACAGTCCCTAGGAACACTTTGGTGCCTTAGTGACTCGAATCACTCACCTTGACTTCATTTTATTCACGTTGCGCTCATTGTGCTCCTTCCGTCCATTCCATTTTTGCCTCATTCTGCTTCATTCTTGTTACCTCAACCTCACTCCCCTCTTGTCTCTTATCTTCTGATTTAGTTCCGTACCTCGCCGACATAATTCGGAATAAAGAGTTCTTCAGTTTCCAGAAATATATGTTCTTAGCACTTCACATACTCTCTAAGTAACATGTAATTATCATACCGCAATTCTACTAACGCCCTAACAGCAGAGACAAAAATAAGTGCGTTATATCTGCCGCCCCCTCAATGCAGCGCAACTTCACTGTGGGACAAGCCTGAAGGTGCCTTCAAGGTAAGTCTTAGATTGGTCTCAGAATCATTCTCAGAGAATAGCAGACCATCTGTATCTAACAATCGATAGCAGGAGGAGCGTTCTTCATACCACAACTAAGCTTAGAAAATCTCCTCTTGTCCCGCCACAAGCCCACCAAAGTAGCAGGTGACAGCCTTCAACTTTCCGCCCATAAACTCCTCCTCGACTTCGACACATTCCTCCACCTCTCGCTGCATACTTACCAACCTCGAGTTCCCATCTCCGGCATCTTCACGTTTGAGTAGACTAGACACCTCTCCGAGGTCAACATTCTGCGGCAGGAAATATGCGACATTATGCGACACGCGACGTGTAAGATGGAAGAGCTCGTCGCCAGAGATGGGAAGGATGGAATACAGCGAGTAGTCACCCTGAAGCAAGGAGTCTGCCTCGCTCTTCTCCTTTTGCGGCGAGTCAGTCAAGTAGGATGGTCCACCCCAGGGCAGGCTGAGGAAGACGACGTCGATGTTTCGCTGCGCCAGTGGCCGTAAGAATTTTACACACAAACGGGATCGCGACTATCAAGCGGTCACTATCCACCCCCTCGACAAGGAACTCCTTGAAAGCAAGATTCTTGTGCTTGATCGGCTTGTCGCGAGCAAGCGTGATCTGCCCAAGCCACGAGGCAAGGTTTTTGACGAATGTATGCTCTGTGGTAGGGTTTTTTGTTTTGTCGGAGTTCAATAACACTGTGGACTTCACAAACGTTTCATGGAGGATGTACTTCACCATTGCCTTGCTGTCTAGCCCATCGAGGAATCGTAAGTAATGCTGGTGGTTGTTCGGCTCGGTACTAACACGCTGATCGACAAGATAGTTCGCAAGCCAGTGCGAGTATATCTCTTCGAAACGCTCCTTCATCTCTGTAAGTTTTGATTCAAAGTTGCTCGGCGCAAGGTTGTTGATAATGAAAAGAATCTTGTCGGACGTCTCTTCGGGCGGGGTCTCAAAGTCTGCCTCATCCAAGATGTCTGGCTTGATGGACGTGAAGGCTGGCTGAGTGTCGATAAGAGTCAAGGCTGATGGGAATGCCTGCAGCTGCGCTGCTCCTCCTGCACTTACTGGTTCTGTGGGGGCAGCGAGAGCTCGACGAATCGTCTCAATAATGTCTGGTCGCTGCTTGGCGAGATGGGGAATGTTTAGAAGTGCTTCGCACAGGAGCTTCCACTCTGGCAGGCGCAATCTGAAGTGTGCCAGCACTTGCACACCAAATTTTAAGAGGTTGGTGTCTGGGGGACACTGGAGGGAGTCAATAATGTAGCGGATGGCAATGCCGAGGGGGATATAGTCGACTAGTCGTTGCTGTATGATAGGTCCGAATAGGTAGCCTGTCATCGCGAGTTCGCGCGGCGGATAGAATGTCTGGAAGAATTTATATTCGTCGAAGAGGAAGTGGAGCATGCAAGAGAAGATTTTGTAGTCATGAGGGTTCGTAGATTCCTTTGTGCGCTGTAGTATGATGATAACTTAGTCGATCGTGATCTGTTCGTCGTACATCTGCTTGAAGATACCGTCGACCTCTGCTTCAATGTCAGAGGAATAGCTGACAACAGTGAACCCAGGCTCCGAATTTTCAGCACTAGGATTTAGAATCATCAGCTGAGGGTGGACCCGCAGGCAAGCATTTCGTATCTCCATGCAATATTCCGCGTCTCGCTCATCCATAATGTTTGAACTACGAAGGGAAGGTTTAAAATATTAGACGGGAGCTTTTGTCAATGTGAAAGGAAAGAAACGAACTAGGTGCGAAGGGAACGCAAGAAGATAGCGATCGTTAGGGGCTGAGTGCCATCGTCCTGTTCTCCGCCTGTGGGTCAATTGTCCGGGCAATTTTCTCGTTTTGCATCTTGAGCTCCAAGAACACAATAATAGTGTGCAAGAAATCTGCCCCATGCGCCGATACGTTGTCCTGTAGCCACTTATCGAGGTTATGGTACTCGCATCGAGATGCAAGAGCAGCAACGTCAAGCGCGAAGACGAAAGGCCGTACTTCAAGCAGCGAATCAAGGATCTTCAGGTCCTGCGCGACATCTAAGATGCGCGTGATGTTCATCGGGTTCTCGTCGTAGAACTCGCACAGGGCCGTCGTGAGATACGTCGGCTCGATCTGCCAGATGCGCATGAAGACGAGCTGGTGATTCGGATGACCACCGAGGAACATTAAAAGCAGCTGTCGTGTATACTCAATCTACAATGCATTCCACGGTTTCTGGGAACATAATGAAGATAAGCCACTCATGAAGCAGAAGTAACGAATAATGCCCAGTCACTCACAGGAGCCTGAAGCAATCCATATCTACAATGTCCGCACTTATCCGGACGGCCTTGTCCAACATCTCCCGTACACAGCTTCTGACATTCTCATTATCCGAATCTCCCAGCCTGACCAAAAACTCAAACAAATCCAGCGAGTTCCACGTATGACTCTGCACATTAGCAGCCAAAGTCTTGATCGTGGGGCTTGCGGCTGCAATGTCCTCAACAGTCACTACGCGCCGACCGGCCAGGCTGACGAAGTTGAATGTGTCGCCAGGTAAAGAAAGTAGAGCATCGAGGAGGCGGAGTTAATAGAGAGAATTGTTCCAGTGTGACCAGAAGCCAGCAACGGCAGGTTTGTCTGCATCGCGGGGAGAATTGATGAGGATAGCAATAAGGAGCTTGAGCGTATTGGTATCGACACCTTGCCGATTAGGCCAATCGAAGGCCTCGATAACTTTGCTACGGTCAAGCTTTGCCCTCTGCATACAAGGTGAGTAAATGATACAGCACGTACAGAAGCAAAAAGAGGCTCACAAAGCTACTTAACGCTCTCACAAGAGTACCGATATCACACAGTTGGGCACCCTCAATCGTAAGGCGGCTGAGATGTCAACGATTTGCTCGTCCGTCGGAGGGCTCTGATTGGTCATCCCGAACCTTGCAAGCAAACCTCTTACGACAGCCACATCGCTCGTGATTTCTGGACCAAATTGGTTAAAGGCCTGGACAAGGGATGTCTGTGGTGGGAGGCTGCGAAAGTTACACCAACATTTTGATGAGCTTTCATGCTAACAAAATGGGATAAAACATACCTGAGATTCTGGAACAACTGCGCCAGAATCGGTGCAACCATCTCAACACCAAATTTTGTCTGCGCAGCAGCAACAAGTGCTTGGCACTGCATTGCATCGAGGAGCGGTGCACCCCGCGGCGGGTCAGACAGTAAAGTTTGCAGCAGTTTTCCTGCCTGCGCGGGCGACAAATCGGCATGGTCAAAGCAGGGATGCTGGCACAGCGCGAGCACAGCGTTCTCAAAGTCAACGCGAATGATCGTCGCCGCCTGATCCGCCAACGGCTTTGCACACCCGTGCCCGGTGTTGATCCCTGCTGGGCTTGAGCGCCAGAAGTGTTTCCCGTGCTCACTCCCACAGCGGCGATTGACGCAGCGAGGATGAGCCGCTCGAGCGGGTGGAGGCCGACGCGGTCCGCGAAGCGCACAAGGTCGAACGCGCGGAAGATCTCGCCCTCGCGGAAGCGGTCTGCGAGGAACGGGTCACGCGCAAGTCGCGGCGTCTCCTGTCTGAGCAGACAAAACGTGAGCGAGGTGGATGTGTCGAATGTAGTTGGGGCAGCGGTGCTTGTGAGGCGGGCTTGAGAGTGGATTATGAGGCGGCGGATGAAGTGGAGGTAGGTGTTGAGGCCATGCTGCTCCGATCGATAGTATGATGAAAGAGGAGACATAGATCGCATGTGGAAAAGAGAAATGAAAAGTACTTGGATCAGGATCGTAGTGGATCTCGACCGCCGCTGTAACGGTGTGCAGCGATGTGTACGCAAGTTCTGTTTGCACCGACTTGGCCCTCGTGTCAACAGCAGCAATTTCTGGGTCTAGGTACACTGTGAGCAACGGAGTCTTGATATTCGCGGCGACGTTGATGATTTCTTTAAGACGCGGCACACCGAGCATGACGTTTTTACTCGAAACACCAGCGTAATGGGAGGTATTTAGTGTCATCTGCGTCGCCGACTGGGCAGCGAGTGTGCAGCACATCTCGCCCAGATGAGCGACCGACTGGTTGAACTTCGTCTCCACCTCGCCCAAGACCCAGTCAAACGCTTCTCCGTTGAGATGGAACTCCTCTAGGACTGGACATGCGGCAAAAGTCGCCCAAAGGTGCATGCGGAACACAAGAGAAGCGTTCTCGGCAGCCTCCTTTATCAAAAGATCCTCGCCGCGCACAACGATGAGGCGGTCTGCCAGCTGCTGCACCTGCTCAATGATGTAAATCGGCTCCAGATCGCTCGGCTTTCTGCGGTCAATATGGAAAATCTGCGTTGCGTTCTGCACGATGCGGTTCAGGTTGACAGGAAGATAGTGAGCAGCGGAATTGTCACGACCCGGCAAAATGAATTCACGGAGCAATTTACGATCCTCCTGAAGACGGTCATATTCCTCGTCGAGTTTTTGCCGGAGCTCGAGGGATGAGTCATCGATACCGACTTGCAAAACACCAGGAAGGAATCCACCCTTCGGGTCAGTGACGTCGACCCGATAGCGATGTTCGAACTCGCGATCATTGATACAGAACGTTTTGATCGTTTGCCGTTCAATAAAAGCACCGTCCAGTGAGTTTCGTACAGTCCCGTCGTAGCAGACAGCCACGTCTTCGAGTGTCTTTACAAGTCGACACTGAATGTAACCAGTCTCGGCCGTCTTGACAGCAGTATCGATCAAACCTTCGCAACTAGCCATAGCATGGGAGAAAACTCTTGCGGAGTTAATCCACGAAGATACGAGTTCTCAACGAAACCGCACGCCTCTGGGCTGAAGTCATCCTTTGTAAAGTGAGGTAGTGTGCAATGCCTGAAGCCAAACGGTATTCGCTTCCCTTCAACGACTGCTGACCAACACAGACGGACATCTGCGATATGTTAACGAACGAATCCTTCGAACCCGCGACAACCATCTGTTCGACATTGTTGTCCTCCTTCAGGTCCTTCTGTGCGGATTGACCGGAGTGGTCACACGCCAAGTTGAGCTCGCGTTCGACTCGACTCTCGAACGACTCGCGAATAGTCATAGCCGGTGCAGCTTTCAGACGGTCGTTAGATGCATCTTCAATGGCCTGCACAACATTCTGCTTCTGCATCTTGATCTGATCCGTGATGTACGCCATTGTCTTCTTATCCGCGACCGTATCACTAATGCCTATACTGAATCCACTGTGGAACAGCCAGTGATTAACGATCTGCTGGAGACCAGTGAACAGCGTACAATTCGCTTCGGGACCTTTTTCGCGGAAGACGACGTGGATAAGACCGCCTTGCGATGCTCCAACCGTCTTTTTTTTTCTCCACGATACCAAAGATGATCTCGCCGTTTTCAATGACCATGCCATCGTCGAAAACGGGGCTCGAAGATTTCGGATCAGGCGAGCGATATATGTTTATTCCGTGAGGGATCGTCATGCTAAAAATTTGTTTGCCCGTCCATAATGGCTTCGGCTTCAAGATCGCCGGCGTCGGAATCGTGCCGTCCCAGTCCGGTACCCAGAGGAGGATGTTTTGCACCTGCACTCAGTCGAGAAGCTATCCCACAGAGTGAATTTCCGGACCGCACGACGTGTCCTGTACGATGCCCATAACAGGTTTGTTCGCCTGCGGCGAGATGATCTGCTGCGCAACCCATGCAATTTGACTGAACTCGGCTCTCGTCTCTTCGCTCTGAGGAACGCTAGACGGGGCTGAGAAAGAGATGTAAGGCTGATCCTAAAAGTGACATACTGCTTGTTCATCTCATTGCCATCTAAATCGGCGTTATACGGTGGAGTGACGGAAAGATTTAGATGAAGGGCTAAAATACACTAATCAGCGACCATATAATGAGTTAAAGGTGGATAAACACGTACTAGAGTAAGGCATAAGTCGCACGCGAGGCCTCGCCGGAGAAGGCTTCTTCTCATCGACTGCAGGGGACATCTTCGTCGCTGTCTTTTTCCCTCCAGCTGTTGCCACAGATGCAGTTGATCGAATTAAATTCGCCGACAGTGACTTTCGAATGACTGGCGTCTTGTTTGCTGTTGTTTTCGTAGATACTGTAGTAGTGGGCGACACCTTCCGTGCGCGCGATGCCGCGTTTGCCGTACTAATTGGTGCTGCACTCGTTTCAGAGACGCGACGCAGCCGTCCTTTCGGTAGCGCCGGCGCCGGCGTTTTAGGAGATCTTGAGGTTCCGGTGCTGCGCATCGAGGTCGTTGACATGGTCGAGACCTTCCTCGACCGAGTAACAGAGTCACGCGGAGTCATATTCTGGCTCGGCGTCTTGAATGTAGACTCGCATGTTGAAGCCCCGCTCCTGCTGCTGGACATTGACACATTCGAGAGCGAGGATGTCGGTCGCGAGGGCGGATGAGGTGGACGAAGAGTACCTTGCTGGCCTGCAGTGGCGGCATTTCTGCGGATAGTCGATGCATGTGAATGAGTAGATGAAACAGAGGCGGCAACAGACTTTGGTCTTTGCATGGAGACGATGTTCGGTAGTTTTACACTCGTGACACTCGCATTGTCACCTGTGTCAATGCGAGTGTCTTCCCCAGTTCTGCGTGGAGAGCGAGAAGCTACACCGGGCCGTCGAGAAACCACGGAAGATGACGCGGTAGAGCGCGCAAGGGACAAGGTCGAGCCGTTTAGTCGCGGGCCTTCTTGTTCGTCACCCTCCCCATCCACGTCCATACCTGAAGTATACGAGAGTGCACTCAGTGCCCTATGGACGCTTGGACTCGTGCTACGTGGGGTGGACGGCGCAAACTTCGAGTCTGGCCGGATCTCCTTACTTTCACGCTCCGTCGCAGTCGTAAGGCGCGATGACGTTCGGCTAGTCTTCGATGCAATGCTGCACGCTACACTCCGGACAGATGCGCTAGACGAGGTGACAGCTACATTCCCGCGAGCAAGGTTCTTGTTCAGCACGCTCGTACGAAGCGAATGCGACGTGCTCATGCTATCGCGCTCAGTGGTGTCTTCGACCCCGCTGAGGGTAGGGCGGAGGCCTGCTCGCGTAAGCGGCCCACGCACTGTGTTGGAGTTGCTCGTCATCGGCGTTAGAAGATCTTCGACCGGGTTGTTGATCTCTGTAGATCGTTATTAGCAAAGTCCTTACCCTTGAGAAGCGCGGACCCACCATCGCTGATCTCCTTGATCGCCCAACTTTCCAGTGCATCGAAGCCACCCTCGTTCCGGATACCGACCCAGCAACTTCGAAGCAGATCCATACGAGTCTGTTCAACTTGAACACGGATGTGGGAAATGCTTGATAAGAGGGCCTCGCTTCGTTCCGTAGGGTGCTGATGGAGAATAATTGAAACAAGAGTCTGCGAGGGAATGAGCACAACAATAAACCCGATTATATTTTAATACTCACCCCTTGCTGTCATAACCATTTCTCTCACACCCTCTACCCAGGCTTCGCGCACAGACTTGAGCTTCGCGAAGGCCGCACACTTCTTCAGGCCGGTCATCAACCCGTCTTTCGTCTTCTGCGGGAGTGCAGCGAAGTCCAGAGTGCTGCAGCCCTCTCCGAAAAGACCAACAAGGGCACGCCGTGCGCCGCGCTCAAGGTATGTGTTCTGCACGTCTGCACACACGGAAAACACGAGCGTACGCGGTGCGCGACGTGTACACTGGTGGCAGCGACACCCACCTGTGCCCCAGCGACCTCCAGTGATACGTTCATACTCAGCAAATTCGAGGAAAGCGTGGAAGAGCCCATGGAACATATCCTGCACAAGGCATGTCTGCATCTCGTCATGGAGCGTTTGCAATTGAAGATAGTTCGCGGAGCACAGGATAGTGAAGGCGGTGTCCAAATCATATGAACAGTTGCTGAAGCTGAGCGTGCCGGTGTATAGACATCCTAAGGTAAAGTGCAGTGCTGGAGGAGTGAAGGGAGGCGAGGGAAGGCGAAGGGTCGTGAGCTCGCTGGGGGCAGGGTATTCTTGAGACCATAGGTGATGAGTTGATCGTAGAAATACGGCGCATGCGTAACAAGAATGAATTGATGCGAGCAGAAGATGGCGGTCGTCTCTTCTTCATTGGAAGGAGCGCCTATTGTTGGCATATCGAACATCAGAATACAGACGAGAACTCCACATGAAGACAAGGTCCTTCCGAAGCTTGTCGACACGCGCCTCTTCCACATCAGCATCAACTTCCGGGCCCTTCTCACTCACATCGAACAAAAACTCAAATGCATCCCCAAATCCCTTTCCTGTATAGAAATATTCGAGCTCGTTGGCGTATAATGTGGGATATATGGTTGAGAGATATGTGCATGAGGGTGCCGATTACAGAGGGTGCAGGGGAAATAGGCTGGAATTGGGAAGGTGAAATGGAGTGCATGGAGGCTGGGTAGGGGAACTCAACGCCAAGGTTGAGAGAGAGTGCAAATGTCGTCGGCGTTGGAAGAGACGGTGTCAGAGAGGCAGCGAAAGGAAGTGGGAACGCGATAGGTGCCGGGAGGAAAGAGAAATAGCACGCCTGGAAGCTGGGTGGTGCACGAGCATAAACGATAGCTAGCATCTGCTATAGCCGTTTTCATAAGTCCTGCGACACGTGCATGTCACGTGAAATGAGCCGAAGCTGAGCCAAAATGTCAAAAAATTAGAATGAATGCCTATTTTCTCTGTGAATTCTGCACAGTACCTGCTCATTAAGTACTCAAAACAAAGGCACTGTTCTCAGGAGAAGAAATATGTAAAATAGGGAGCAATAAATTGACTGTGTAGGTGGGTGGAGATCAAACAAGTGCAGCTGGTCTGTTCTCTCACCCATTTCCACTGAGATTCAAAAATTATGGCTCCCCTACATCTACCTATAAAATTCTTTCCTGTGTCTGTAAATTAAGTATATGACTATACCAATATCTCCTGCCAGTTTGAAGCCAATCCATTCAGTATTCATGGTGCAGCAGCAAGATTTGTGTTCCACTTCAAGCTCTTTTCCACCCTCCTTTTCTCACAACAGGTCTTGCAGAGTAGAACACAAATCTTGCTGCTGCACCATGAATACTGAATGGATTGGCTTCAAACTGGCAGGAGATATTGGTATAGTCATATACTTAATTTACAGACACAGGAAAGAATTTTATAGGTGTAGGGGTGCAGACTCTTCTAATCCGAAGGGCGATCCGGGCTAACGCTTGTGTTTGACCCAAGGGGGACTGTGGTGACTCGGTATACTGAGAGGGACAACCTAAGTAGAGCGAGGTTCGAGATATGAAGACTTAGCGATATGGATACCTGCAGGATTCCGATTGGACCAAGACTCGGGAGGGTAGAGTCGGCACTTATGACAGCAGCCGAGGGCATTCAGAGGGTGACTTGGCGGGGAGTCAAGAGTTTAAGACTAGAGTCAGCAGTTATTGTTTCAAGAGTCAGGAGTAGAGTCAGCAGTTACTTGTTTCAGAGCGAGAGTCAGGCAAGATGTGTGTAGAACCGCATGTAGTAGATTGCTGCTGTACAGAGGTAGAGGGGTACTGTCTATCTCTATCTTTCTATATCATTCCATCTACACACTACCGCAAATTTATACTAAACTGAAGCAGAGAAAGCGGTGCAAGACTCAGCCGAGTCTGTGTGAACAGGTGTGAAGGTGAGTCAACAATTGGCCTGTGCACATCACGCAGCCGATTGTCGCAGAGTGATGTGATAGTGCCCAACCTGCTCTCTCATCTCCCACCACTGCACAACCATATCCCACATCCTTGTCCTACTCGCCTAATTCCTTCCACCTGTGCCCATGAGAGTTGGTCGTCCATGTGCCGATCGAGTTCGTATGACATCTGTCCGTCCGATCGTGTCCATACCAAGAATTATAATAAAGAGTTGGCCACCAATTATGAATGAATAGATGGTAATGTTCAGTGGCCGGTAAAGGGAGTCAAAGGAGTAGTGTAAATGAAGGGAGAAAGACTCGGCCAGTGTGTAGGCAATGGTTAATTGCTACATCTCCTGGGGGGCCAGAAAAAAAGTGTTTGCAGTGTGGAGATCCTGACGCCGCTGGCCTCGGAATCGGCTTTATTAGGTTTGACTCGACCCAGGACAGTCTTACAAGTATCCCCGACGCATTTCAGGACAGTTTCAGTGTTTGGCAGTATTAACTCGATGCATACAGCTTGGTTCTGCACCGGTGAGCCACCGAAGTCCGTTTTGGGTCACATCTGGTATTGTTCCGAGCCTCCCAAAGCTTAATTACTCATGTTCTCAAGTTACGGCTCCGAGTTCCGGATGTTTGGTTTTGTTTGGCTAGAGCCTCCAGCCTGTCTTTGTGTCCTTTGTATGCCGCTCAGAGGCTCAACCCTCTGTTGGTTATTTAAACACTCATGTAAATGTCTCAAAAATACAAGTTTAGTTCCCCTGAGTCAGTCCCAGTCTTTAGTTCTCGTCTCCGTCGCCGTTCAGTGTCGTTCCGTCCGTTCCGTCCGTTCAGTCTCGAGTCTCGTTTTCGGCCAAATCTTGCTTTCGCTACATCACCCTCAGTTCTAAACCGTTTCTCGAGCTCTCTTCAGATTCATAATCTCGTCAAAAATCGCTTTCGAATACTGCCTTGTCTTGCACGATTCCGAGCCTGCGTCATAGAGCTACGAAAATAGCTTTTGGTTCCGGGAGTTCCGTGCGTTCCGCCAGCCGCAACAAGTGCAACTGCCATATCTCCGTCAATTCTGCACCGCGTCTCGAGATCTTTTCAGATTCGGAATCTTCTCGACGAATCGTTTCGATTACTGTCTTCACTGGCGAGTTTCCGAGCCCGGGTTGTCAAGATCGTAGTTGCTCTTTGTTCTCCGACCGCATTTAGGCACGTTTTGCTGGTCATCCTTTGTACTCGTGTCCTCGAGTCGACACCTAGCCCCGAGTATTCTATTACACTTCCCCACACTTCCTGACACTATCCCCTCCATCAGACACATTAGAGTGAACCCCCAGTGGCCAAACTCAACCAGGTCCGAGTCCACCTGTAGACCCGTACCATCACCTTTCAGCGGTGTACATGAGAAGTGGTTGAATTGGAATTAAAGAGAGTGTAATGGGCGAGGTTCGATGCATTCTGTGGTTTTTAATGGTGCAAAGAAGAAGAAGAAGAGGTTGATGGTTCACCGATCAATGCCGAGATCGCACCCTGGAGTTTCGTGATGTGCACTATCTGTTGCGCGACTGTGTCACGGAGGTTCTCGAGTTGGACTGATGGGGCTGGGTGGTGTATGCTCGTCTGTAGGTCTGGGTGCCATGGGATAATCACGATCCGGATCAGGTCGTGTGTCACTGCCGAACGTAGATGCTGATTGACTGGGAGTTCCAGGCCTTGGTTGACGACATACTTGGTGTGGTTATTGATCAGGGTCAGTCGGGGTCGGAACTGGATGTCGATCGCCATGTACAGGTGCAGGAAGAACTCATGCACCTTCATGCCAGGCTCGGCGATTGAGCGCCAGAAGCGCTGGTGAGATCCGGAGTGGCATAGGACGTCCTCGAGAGTGGCCTGACGCGAGTGATGGCATGTGACGGCGAGCGTGAATGATATCGACCAGTTGTGAACCCTGCATATGTCATCTGGGCACAGGATTCGGTTGTCATAGAAAGACTCGGCGCTGGTTCGGTCTGAGTGCATGGTCGGTGAAGGGTAGAAGTGAAGAAGGACAAAATTGAACTATTCAAGAGGGGGATATTGTAGAGCGGATGATTCTGAATGAATGAAAAGGAGGGGGTATTTTATAGAGACTCGGGGTTATTAGTTAGTGCAATGTTTGGTGTAAAAAAATATTTGGCAGAGAGAAAGTAAATTTAGAGAGGGTCAGTGTTTGTTGTCATACAAAAATGGGGTTCTTTGTTATTAAAGGAAATGGAGGGGTACTCTATTTTGCCTAATGTAACATGAGGCGATTGAGTCAGGGGGGTTTCAAGAGAAATGCACTGGGTGTTTGGCTTTAGCCTGCCCGTCCGTCATAGCTGATCCTTCCTGTGCGATCCTTCCATACTCGGCTGCAAACGTTGCATTGAAGTCGTTCCACAACACGATCAATTTCATGTGCTCGCCCAGGTTGATCGGTACAATGTGGTACTTGTTGAGTTGACTGACTAACTGTGAGAGTAGTTCGTGGGCTTTGATGGCTTGTTCCCAAGTGGTTTCAGTGAGGCAGGCCATCGAGATTGCTGTTTCCTGAAGGGCCAACTGTTGTGCTTCGCGTGCTGTACACTCCTGCTCAGCATCTTCGAGCATCGCTGCGAAGTCGGCCTGCTCGGCTTCTGCAGAAATCAGCGATTCCCGGGCTTCATACAGTTGGCTGAGGTATGCCGGTTGGACGTAGGACACCGTTACTGTGGTGTTGAACTGAGAGAGGGTCAGGGCTGATTCGTAGGAGGTTGCCTTCCTGCTTGCGATCTGTCTGAACACCATGCAGTATACTTCTTCATACGCGAGTTGCGTGAGCCCCTCGCAATTGGGGCTGGCTATGGCGACTGCAGTGCAGAATTGAGACCACGAACCTCCAGTGAGTGTGGGTGACTGTGAGAGTCGCTCTTGTATTTCAGGTGTGCAGAACGTGTAGGCCACATATATCAGAGTCGGGTCTGTGGGCATGAGCTTGTCGAATGCAAACAGTAGTTCCGCCATGAACTTGGCAAATGAGGTCGTTGCTGGGTCGTACATGACTATCTGCGAGACCCCCATCGGGCGAGGGTTGACCAGTGCAAGGTCACCAGGCGTTGGGTTGGGCATGCAGCGTGCCATGCCCTTGAGGACGATTGCGTGGGGAGGGGTAATGTCAGTACTTTCCATTGTGGGCAGGGTCGGATGTTGTTTCTTTTTTATTTTTGTTGCTTTCAGTAATGGCATGTCTTTTTAAGGACAGTTGCATCACCTGAGTCGTTTGTGTGTCTGTATCGGGTGGACCTCTGTATTGATCATGCCATCAGTCGGCGGAGTTCGCATTCATTGCATGTTTCGGGCGATTCATTTGTGTGCTTCAGTTGGTTCTTCGGTGGGTGATTTGTGACAGCGATGGTGTCATTTTCTCATGGTTGGCAGCCGGTCAATCGGCAGATTTGTGTGTCTTTTTAGTCCAATGTTTCGTATTTCATGTGTTTGGTACCAGTCTGTGTCTCTGTATTGCCGGTTGTGATTTTTGTTTGGTGGTCCTGGTTCGGCGTAGTTATTTTCTTTGGTGTTCGTTTTCCGTTGAGTATTTGTGTGTTGCATGCCTCGGGGTCCCTTTTTGGTAGGAGCGGGCTTGCAGTTAGCTGCTGGTGTTTGGTGTGTGCCTGGGTTCATTGTGAGTGATCGGCGGGTTCGTGCTGTATTTGGTGTGGTCTGGATCCGCATGTGATTGGCTTTTGAGGTGTGTGATCGTCGAGAACCGTTTCAGGTGCTTTCAGTGATCTTGAAATGACCGGGTTCCATGTTGTGCTTCTTGAGTGCGATCACGGCGCTTGTTCTGGTCCGGTATCGCGGGGGCGTGATTGTTGTTGGTAGAGATCGTCGTAATTTTCGAAACGTGTCGTCCTCTACTTTTTACTACCACCTCCTCTGTCTTGCCTTACCCTTTCGATGGACACTGCTACGCCTCCCGAGCCCGTTCTGTGGCCCCCACATCTCCCAAAGATGGGAATCGACTTTCGACACCGCCACGGTGGAAGCTGGGGCCTGACAATCACGTGCCAGTGACCCGGCCCTTTTGCAGGAGCCTGATGACGGCAACCGAGACGTGGGAGGTGCGCTCGTCAGCGTGGATCTCCCGTGTCCATTGCAGCTGCTGTCGTCCTCATTGGGTGTAGAAGCGGGCAAAGAGGGGGAAACCGCCGGGGAAGTTGGTGTCCCTCCTGCCGAGTCTGTTTTGCCGAGTCTCGTCCAGTGTGATCCGTTCTCATCACGTATGGAAGACTTCAACTCAGCGTTGGACGATCTCGAGAAGTCAGGCGAGGATGGTTGTGAGGTGGTGATGGCGTATGTGTGGGCTACCTGGGTGTGCCGCTTGTTTTTGTTTTCTTGTTTTCGCTTCTGATACACCTTTTCTAGCGCTCCCTTTCTACCATGTGGGATGGCGTTTCCGAGTGTGCAAAGGCCACCCACCCTTCTTTTACCACGATGGACGTCCTTCTGGACTGTGTTCTGGACCGAGTTCGAGGAGGCGGTGGAGAACGCGACCGAGGAGACGCTGCCCAAGCGTCTCTGGTCCCTTATTGCTGAGGAGGAGGAGAAGGTGGCCGAGTGTAAGTATAAACGCGAGCTCGTTGCTGCTGAGCGTGCGTGCACGCTGCCGCTGAGGCCAAGGAGAGGGTAGAGCGTCAGGCACGTGAGGACACCGAGTGTGCCGAGCAGGCTGCGCAAGAGGCGCTATTTTGGGTCGAGCGTAGGGCGCTCCTGGAGGTGAAACAGGCCCGGGAACAGGAGGAGCACACGGCGAAACTGAGGGGCGTGCACAAGTCGCTATGCACATGCTGTATCCTGCTGCGACCGATGAGGAGCTCCAGGGACGGCTCTCTCGTATGGTCAGCCCTCCTCTGCTGATTCCGTCTGCTGTGAGTAATATATTATATTTTTTTTTTACTTGCTGATTTGTCATAGAAACCGAGCCCTTCCATGCCTACTCAGTTGGTCCCACCTTTGCCTCGTCGTGGGTTGCGTATGCATCAGCCTCGCCCTCGTCCTGTCCTCACACGTTCGGGTGCAGAAAGCAGGGAAGTCGTCTCTCCCGCGTCGTTGCCTCGGGCTGGCTCGGATGCAAGTGCCGTGTCTTGTCGAGGTCCTGGTGGGCCTGCTGCACCCCCTTACAGGACCTCCGCCTCTCCTTTCCTGGCTGTGCCAGCTGGGTCTGTAAAAGCCGATCCTTCGACAGTCGGCGGAAGCACCTCATCCACAAAGGTACAGCGTGAGGTGGCAAAGGCGAGTTCTCTTTTCTGTGCCGATCCCGATCTTCATGGTTGATTGTTTCCCATGTAGGTTGGTGGTTCGCGCGTGTGTCCTGAGGTGGTGACAAACGATATCCCTCCTACAAAGCCTGGGACGAAGCGAAAGCTGGTTTTGGTTGAATCCAGCGGCAACGAAGGCCCTTCCCGTCCTGGTCCGTCCAAGGTTCCGTGCGCTGCGGGTGCATCTTCTGCGAGGGACGCGAAGCCCGAAGAGGCCGTCTCTGATGGCCTGGACCCGGATTTGCTCGGAGGTGGGGTACACCTAGGGCGGACTGTTCAGTTCGCCCTCACCTGCGACACTTGCATTGTCGTGGGCGTGTCATGCGATGCTGTCCCCAAGAGTCGGTGGTGCACTCGCTGCTCGTGGAACAAGGCGTGCTGCATCTTCAATCGGTTCCGTGGGCAGCGTGGTGGTACCCAGCTCGCTCCTCTCGCACTCTCCATGGCGGACCCGATCAGTATTGGCAGCACGGTCTGGCAGTTCAGCGACGTGCCTGACTACTCAGATGCAGCTTCCATCGACGTCCTGGTCAGGGCGTTGGCTAGGAATGTCGCTGAGTCTTGCATGTCGATTCGCGAGCATCAGGCCGCCATCCGTCGTCATCTTGAGGCGTATGAGGCTCGTGTCGAGGAGCTCACGCGTCATCTCAGTGAATATGAGGAGGTTGAAGACTGGATGCCGCCTATGCCATTCCTTGACAAGGAATCTTTCATTAACTATCAGACCATTCAGGAACAGGAGGAGAAAGAAGAAAAGGAGAAGAAGAGGAAGGGAAAAGGAAAAGGGAGGAAGTAGAAAATAGTTTAGTTGTTATTTATTAAAAGGAATTTAGTTTATGGTTGGTACCATGTTACACTGTGCTTTAGGATGAGAGATTTAAGACTCGGCTTTGTTCAAGGCTCGGTAAAGAACTGTTTTTGTGGATTTTGCAGTTTCAAAGTTTGAGAGTAGGGTTTTAGTGTGTGAAACAAAACGGAATGAGTACAAATATTAAGGGGAATAAGGGGTATCATGATTCGGATTCAGTTCCAGAGTCGGTGTCGAGGATTTCTGTTGGTTGTGGCCGATCCTCGGCACCGAGCTCCTCCCCTTCGATTTTTGAATGTTTGTTGGCTAGATCGTCGAGTTCTGAGTTGGTTTGCTCCACTATCTGGGTGACTGGGGTCGATATGTTTGCTCGGGGGTGGTACGGGATGACTCTGAATGCCATGTATTGTAGTGCCAAGACTGCGCCTGTGAGTTCTGCGAGTATGTACGATCCTCCAGTTGTTCGGCAAACAACTACCATAGGTCCGAGGTATTTGGGTTTGGCTTTCCGGCTCAGTTCCGTGTTGATTCGTGAGTTTCGAACCAGAACCAAGGCTCCAGGGCCAAAGTCGTAGTCTCGGATCGTGTTTTGGTAGTGTTTTCAAATTGCTGGATTGATTTGAAGCGAGCATGCATGACTGCCGAGTGTACTCGTTTCAAGTCTTCTGGTCGACGCTGGAGTGCCCTTGCTCGTGCCGCGAGTAGTTCTGACTGGGATACCTTCGACGTATATACTGGTGACATGTACGTTTGTTCAGCCAGGTCGAATGGAAGGATCGGCTGGACTCCATGGACTATGTAGTATGGTGAATATCCCGTTGCTTTCTGAATCGTGATCCTCTCCGCCCATATGGCATGGTATGCGTGTTGTGACCATCGAGCTTCGTCGTTCCCAGCAAGTTTCATCAGTGTTTCCCGAAGGTCCCTGTGGCGCCGCTCTACAATTCTGTTTGCTCTTGAGTTATAAGGGGAGATTTGGATATTGTGGACTCCGTATCTTGCCAACATCTTGATTACTTCACCGTCGAATGATGGACCGTTGTCTGATACGATCTCGTGAACGTAACCCCATCGACATATGATGTCTTGAAATATGAAGTTGGCGATCGATCTCAAGTTATCAGCGCGTAAGAGTCGGAATTCTGGGTAGCCTGTGAGCGAGTCTCTTGCCTGGACAATATACCTGAATCCCCCTGATTTGGGCATGAGCATCACATCTATGTGTACCCTGGCGAATAGTGGCACTGGTGTTGGGACATTTGGCAGGATTCGTACGTGAGTGAATTGCCGAGTCTGGCACAAGTGACATGTCTTCAGGAACCAATGTATGTCGGAACTCATCATGGGCCACCAAAATTGATCATGGATTTGTAGTTGTACTGAAAAGAATCCTTTGTGTCCCAGGTCATCGTGTGCTGACTGCATGACTGAGAATCGGCAATCTCGTGTGAGTATGAGTTGGTGTGGTCCCGAGTATCGTTTCCTCCAGAGTTGTCCATCTGCGACAAAAAACCGAGTTGCCTTTGTTACGAAGTGTCGAAATTTGTTGTCTGTCATGTCTTCTGGTTTCTTTGGGTTGCTGAGAAACTCCTTGATTTTTATCAACTCTTGATCAGCCGATTCTGCTGCGGCTGTCCAGGGAATGGTGGGAGGGTCGGCAGCGGGAGGAATGTCTCCAGTGTATGCTACAAATATGAAAGCATACTGGTTGTCGATCCATTCCTCATAGTTTTCGTTGTCTGGAGGGTCGGTGTCTGCTCGCTTTCGTCGACTGAGTCCATCTGGGCCTGTATGCCGAGTGCCTGGTACATGGATAATCGTGAAGTGGAACAATAAGATTCCAGCGATCCACCAGTTGATCGTCGCATTTGGCTGGATATCTGGGTTGTTGATCATGCCTTTAATGTACTTGGCATCGACTTCAATGTAGAAGTGGTCCAGTCCTATTAAGTAGATTCGTGTGTCATGGAGGGCCACCATCACTCCTGCCGTTGTGAACTTATCAACATAGTTTTGTGCCCATGTTGATGCATTTCCACCTTTGAGGTAGGAAAGGACAAACAGGATCTTCTGCATCAAAGTTGGGAACTTACCAGGGTTCACCAATGTGAAGAGGGTGACTTCTCTTTTGAAGTTGAGGTAGCTTGGACCTCCGGAGTATTCATGTGGCTTGGTGACATTGACTGAAGGTGCAGCAGGCACAGCTTGTGTATTCTGTTGGGTGAAGGCCATCGGAATCATAGCCACTAACTTGTGCTTCTGTTGGTCGGTGAAACCCATCAACATTGTTGGAGCAGGTGGTGGGGGTGGTGATGAGTCTTGACAAGGAGTGCAGTATTCTCCTGGTTTGCTAGGTAGGAAGATGGAAGAGGATACTGATGGCGTCAAGGGTACTGCTGGCATCCACCTAAATCTGCCTGCATCTTTGGTGGTTGTATACCAAGCCTTCCTAATGTCACTGTACCAGATGTTGTAGGTGACACCCTCAGTGTTTGTCACTACATATGAGTGTCATTCCTTGTTGTACCTTGCTGACAAGGGAAGGGCCCATCATTGTTCTGCTGTGAGATCTACCTTGACTAAGTGGGAGGTGGGATGGGGATCAGTTGTTTGTTTGAACCAGGGTTACACCAACACTGAGTGGGTTTGTTGGCAAAGTTTATGATAAGATGGAAGGATGCAAACAAGATAACAAATGATAATGTTGACAATGTTTGAACTCACCTAGTTACCCACTGTAGAGCTGTGCCGATCATCCCATCACCGCTGATCAATCCAGAAGCACTCGAGAACTGGTTCTGACGCATACCAATCAGTACTGGACTGAACCCAATTGGTCCGGTTTCAAATCAGAACCTCACAATTGCATCAGCAACACATTACAAGATCTCCAAAAGCAATTCGGAACGTACTGGAGATCTTATCTGGATGATCAGGGATGCGGTCACATGGAGCATACAGCCAAGATGCGTACTGGACTGCTGTCCGACAACAGGAGCCACATACCAATTAGACGATCTGAGTTCTGGTGGAGCACCGGTATGGTCGGATGCTATGCGGACATTTTTCCTCTTATGATTTATGTTTTTCCTATGTTCTTCTGATTTCTATGCTTTCTATGCACGCCTCTATGACCTATGACTTTTCCTTTTGACTTCTCTATGTTTCAACTGATATGCACATTATGCCCATATGGAAATTATTAACTGTAGATAGATCTTTGGACTTAGTATAAATATGCACCCTATGTCGTAGGTAGAGGACAAGTCAGTTCTACCGCAGAGTCTCTCTCAGACAGGGTAACTTGAGTGCGATTCATCTTAGTTCTCATGCATCTCGTAGTCATTCCGTCTTTGTCTCTGTCTCTTGTCTTTCGAAAGCGTCACTCGTCTTGTGTCCTGTAACTCGAATCTCACCACTCACAGTAATTGCATTGTACCGGTGTCAATTATCTGTGCATACTGTCTCCATACCGGTCAAGTTCAGACCCGACCGGAGTCACCGACCTTAGTTCTCGATATCGTCATGTACCGATGCGTACCAAAGCATACTGACATGTACCAGTACGTGGACTGATCTTACCGCAGTCAACCCTTAACCTCCCAGAGCACGCGATCACATCCCCAAAAGGACCGCTGATCCCAGACACCCCTAAGTCAGGATCTACACCATGTCCACATCAAATGTGTTCTCCACCAGAGGCTGAGGCAGAGAGCCAGGGTTGGAAAGTTTCGGAGGGATGGATTATATAATACAGGAATGTCCAAAAACATCTGGGCAGGGTTGAGGGTTGTCATTTGAGGGTTTTACACATTGAGTCTTGTGAGGGGAGCACTCCTCTGGACTGAGTGAAAGCAAGACAATGGTGACAATGACACTGATGACAGGCTTGTTGGCGGTTCTGCTTTTATGTTAGGTGGGAGTTCAGGAGACGTCTCAAACAGGGCAGGCCTCAGCTGACTGTCATCTGGGATGTGCTGCAACTTGAGTGGGGACTCGGGACATGCTTACTCAGACTAGGTTGTCATGGAGGTAAGAGGATTAATACAATGTAAATTAATACATAGGCGGATGAGTCTCACCTAGGTTGTCATGGAGGTAAGAGGAAAAGCAGAAAAAGGAGTTCGTGCAAGTTCCTCAGCCTCTTATATGAATGACCATGAGACCATATTATCTAATACTATATTGTTTATATTGTGAGCATTGTGGGTCATGTGAATGTGGTGGAAGGCACCTAGGTAGTGCTGACACTTGAGCCCACAAGACAGATGGGACAAAACAATCTTTGTTGCTGTCAGAGAGACTGAAATACATTCAGGGAAAATTGTCTACTCACCTTTGTTGCTGTCAGAGAGACTGAGGCAACAAAGGCATCGGAAAGGGTTCAAATAGAAAGGATTATATAATATGAACTATACAGTACCAGTCCTGAAAGGAATCCATTGAGAATTACTCTCAGAATACGTAAATCAGCATACACATGCCGAAGGATTGCTCAACTCGGTGCAAGTGTGTATGAGTGTTGGACGAGTTCATATTAGCTTCGGACAGGTTGGGGAGTGAAGGGAATATGCAAAGGATATGAATAGAATGTAATATACCATGCTCCGAAGGTCCGGAGGCTATGCTGCCACCGAGTCTTGGGCTCAGACTCGGTCTTTGTGCTCAGACTTGGTCTTCAGGATCAGACTCGGTACAGTCACAAAACTTGGCACTTGGGCTCAGACTCAGCATGATTGTGAGACTTGGCACTCAGACTCAGACTCGGTATGGTTGGGGTGTAGACTTGGTGTCATGGTGTAGACTCAGTACTCTGAGTCATGACACAATGTCCAGACAGACTCGGTATCATGTCGGATGTGGTAAGAACACTCTGGCGGGCTTACATGTGGGGACAATTGGGAAAGATAGTTAAATATTGTGAAAAGGTGCAGATTAAATGTAAGGGAAATGGTAAAAGGGGAAAATAAAATAAAGTCCTAACAGTTAGCTTTGAACTCATCTAAGGTTTCCCAGAGTTCAGCAGCTTTGGCCAAGGCATAGTACCTGACATAATTGGTTTTTGATCCATTGTCCCATGTGAGATCATTGGTGAGGAATTTGATATCCTCAAAGCAATGGAGCAGGTCCCTAGCATCTGTCCACCTCAAGTACATCCTTGGCTTCTGGTGATGCCTCAACAGCCCCAGTGATGGCAACATTTTGATTGACAGTACAGAAGAAGAAACATGTATGCAGCATGTGCAATCATACCTTCACCACCTCAGGACATATAATCCTTTCTATTTGAACCCATTCCAATGCCTTTGTTGCCTCAGTCTCTCTGACAGCAACAAATATCATTTTTCCTCATCTGTGCCTTCCAATGGTGTTCTTAGAACACACTAATACCTTGAACATTTCAGATAGCTGCCCTGAACTGAGATAAAGCTATTTATATAAGTAGCAATAGCTGACATGTTGCCCATACTAGTATTCACCCCCTCTGTCGCAAGATACCAACAGTAACAGTATGAAGAGTATACATGTTGCACTCTAGTGCCACCCAGTAAACCAGTTGACCACCACTCTTTGCAACAACCCTGTACACAGGCACCCACTCTCCATCATGCAAGTTGGCATGGAAAACATAACCAGCAGGTGAAATAATAGTTGTTGCACCTCGATCAATCACCTCTCCATTAGGCCCAAACTGAACAAAAACAAGATCCCTTTGGGAGAACTTGTGTTTTCTATCTGACTCAAGCTGGGATGGAGAAATATATAAGACTGAGTTAGGATAGAGTATAAGTGAGACACTTACAGGTAGACACTTAAACTTCAGAGATGTATGAAATGGCATGTTGGTAAAGGTCAGGCAGAGAACCTATGAATGAGAGAATAAATTTCAGAATTATCAGCAGGAAATATACAAAGAACTGACAGCAGATGTCTCAGAAATGAGTACTTGATATTATCAGAGAGACCTATCACATTTTATATCTTTTGGCCCCCTGAAAAAAACTCTAGAAGCGGCAGGGAGAAGGAATATTTAGTCACAAAAGTGGTACTAATAATTCAGAAACTCACTAGTGGTAAACAATTGCGACTAGAATCTTTAAGAATCTTCTGATAGGTTCCATTTCACACTAAAACATGTCAGGAGCACTAAACAATTGAAATAAAATCAAAAACTCGGCAGGAGGAGGGCAGATCTTTAGCATAAACATTTTACACCTATCAAAGAACTCCTTCAAGCGATCCAAGCGTGCTGTATTGTCTCATATACGTTTCAGGAGTCATACATCAACTATCTGAGTCATTTTGAAAACTTTTGTGAATCCAAATGTTCTAAAACATAAAAAACTCGGCAGGGAGGGAAGATCTGCACTCAAAATAGTGACTCACTCTAAAACAATTGAGATAAGCGACATTGAAGCACAAAAGCGTCTCAGAAACTATTCAGGGACACAATGGAATACTTTCTGACACTATATTCAGTGCATCAGCCTGCTGGATGTCCGAAAATCGGAAAATATCGGTAGGGAGATAGATCTGCACTCAAAAACCCAATTCACACCACATAAAATCCATTTAAGTGTCCAAGCTGTGTGTATGCGCTCCATTTGTATGTTAATAGTTCTTATAAAGAACTCTGAGTCAGTTAGATGGTCCACAGACATAAGAGAATAATTTAGTGCAAAAAGCGGCAGGAGTTGTCAGGTTTACTACAGAAGGAAAGGAACTGGATGGAATAATTCACAGAAGCGTCCCAAACCCTTCACAGTATCTCCGAAATGTTTCAGAAGAATTTTGGAACCTTTCCATCATTTCCAACAGTGCCTAGACTCCAGGGTCTCCAAGAACAAAAAAGCGGCAGAGGAGGGCTAGATCTTTAGCATGAACATTTTACACATATCAAATAATTCCTACAAGTGGTACAAGCATGCTTTATTGTCCCATGTACATTTCAGGAATCATCTACCGACTTTCTGATGTGTTTTGAGGGTCCTCAGGTGGCTGAGTGTCTGAAAAAGCAAAATCTCGGCAGGGGGGGGGGGGCAGATCTGCACTCAAAATAGTGGCACACTCTGAAACAATTGAGATAAGTGTCATAGAAGCACTCAAGTATCTCAGAAAAGGTTCAGAGGTGCACAATTATAAAAAGGCATTCTAACCAGGCCATTTCATCAAGTACCAGGTCATATCTTTATTGTAAGATCTAATATCCTTCTCCTCACTCTGCTCTGAATATTTGTTTCCAGACCTGAATCTTCTCTCTAAACATTCCATCTCTTTGAAACACCTCAGAATATGGGAACTAATGTGAGGATATTATTCAACTTATACTGACTATGCTTAAGCTGATTTTCATCTAAGCAATTCTCATATCACTTCAAAGTTGGACAATGCTGCTATGCATGGATCACCTACATTGACAATCACAGCTGTGATGTTCAAGAGTACTGTGCTATCCGTGTTGCCAAGCATTCTACATCCTGGTCACTGCCTGTGCTATGGTATGCACCACTGATAGAGAGGCCAACATATATAGTTACTTGGTTTGAAGATGGAGACTATTGCAATTGGCCTTCTTTTTCTTCTCATCATTCTTATGAAGTAGAGCCACATGATATTCATTGCTCTCCTAAATTTCAACTTGGGCAGATTAGAGTCCTGGATGACTAAACATAGATATAATACATGATTGTTGGAAACTATCATAAATTTTCTTGTTTGCTTCTATGATTACATTATTTATAATTCCTTTGGAAGGCACCTACACAATGCCTATAAGATAGACAAACCAAAGTGATCTTTCTTGCTGTCAGAGAGACTGGAGATATATACAAAGAGGTGTCTACTCACCTTTTTTGTTGTCAGAGACTGACAGCAATGAATGTTTTACAGTGATTTTCATAAGTCCTGTGACATGTGCATTTCATGTGAAATGTGCCGTGTCTGAGCCAAAACATCAAAAAATAGAATAAATGTTGATCTTCTCTGTAAATTCTGCACAGTACCTGCTCATTAAGTACTCAAAAAAAGGCATGGTTCTCAGGAGCAGAAATATGAAAATAGGGAGCAATAAATTGACTGTGTAGGTGGGTGGAGATCAAACAAGTGTAGCCAGTCTGTTCTCTCATACATTTCCACTGAGATTCAAAAATTATGGCTCCCCTACATCTACCTATAAAATTCTTTCCTGTGTCTGTAAATTAAGTATATGACTATACCAACAGCTCCTATGAGTTTGAAGCCAATCCATGCAGTATTTGTGGTGCAGCAGCAAGGTTTGTGTTGCACTTTGAGCTCTTTCCACCTTCCTCTTCTCACAACAGGTCTTGCAGCATGGACGAGAAGACTGCTAAGATTATGGTTCTTTTTGTGTAATTATCAGACACATAAAAGCCATCTTCCCTGCAAGTTTCCTATCCATCCACTTTGTGCTTTGACTGCTATGCTCAAATTTCTGTGCATACTACCAACACTTGTGAGCATGTGAGCACATATTAGCCAAGCCACTGCCATGCAAACACAAAAGCCAACACTCTACTTCCTCCTCCTCTCAGATTGTTCTATGATGGTTTCAGGCAAGGCACTCTCAGATGATGCAAGACACATCATAATCAGACTGTATCATTCATGACTCTTCACCGTGCATGACCTGGCCAGGGAAATATATATCCATCAAGCAACAATCCACCAAATTGTTGCTCAACATGAGTGCATGGGGCATTTACAACAGGAGGGCACAAGGACTGGAAGATCAAGGTTGCTTGATTATGTGGATACACAGGTGAGTGCATTTTTTGAATTGTAATGACTCACTGTAGCTAACTGAACTATAGTATCTCTTGAGCATGATAGAGCATCACAAGGACCAGTACTTAGATGAGGTGAGGGAGGAGCTGGAAAGGGTAACCATTTCAGACACTACAGTATGGAGGTGTCAGGACTCGAACATTTCCCTTTTATTTTATTTTCCCTTTTACCATTTCTCTTATTTTATTTGTTTCCTTTTCATTATATTTAACCATCTTTCCTAATCATTTCCCACATTCCTACTATTCATGACTCCCATGACGTGCACATGGACACTTGTGACATAAACTATATAGCTCTTAGATAATATGGTCTCACAGGTCCTGAGCTTAAAAGGCAAGCAGGAATCGCATGAACACTTGTTCTGCTTTTCCTCTTACCTCTGCGACGACCTAGACCTGAGCAAGACATGTCCCAAGTTCCCACTTGAGTTATAGTGCATTCCCAGCATTGACATTAGCCAAGGCCACCTTGCTTGAGATCAACCCAAGCTCCACCTAACATAAAAGCAGAACCATCTACAGGCTCATCCCCAGCATACGTCGTCGCCGTCAACTCGCCTTCACTCAGCCTAGAGGAGTGTTCCCCTTGACAGGCTCGACATGTAATCTGGCTGGGTCTATGTTCATTTTGTCATACCATTCCTGGGTGAGTCATTTTCCAGGTGAGAACAGTGGAGGATGGGTCGGTAATTCTGGAAGGTCCTTCAGAAGGTTGGAGTGTGGTGTCCTGGTGATTTGGTATTCTTCAGGGAGTGTGGTTGGAACCGGCTTTATACAATCGGCGACCTTCTTGTATTTGTAGAATGGCTGAGTTGTACAGTGAGTTTGATTTGTTCGAGGAATTAGAGATTCATTATTGTATGGGTGATTAATAGAGAATAGTCCTGTTGTGTTGTTTGTTTGGGGTTTGTTGTTTTCCATATTTTGTTTTGATTTTGTGCTTTTCATTTCTGAGACAGTGATTTCAATAGATTGCCTGTCAAAGGAGAAATGTACTGTAGCTGGTTCTTGGGTATCTGTGGTATAGCCTGGGTGTGCCTCCTGTTCATCTCGTCGATTTTGTACCAATTCATTGACTATCAAAAATCCTCGTCCTCCTTAGCTGGTTGTTTTTGTCGTGTTTGTTCTGAGTTGGAACTGTTATATCTTCCTCCGTTACTGGGTGGACTAGTTCCAGTACCTGGTCATTGACGTCTATATCCACAAGCCAAGCCTTGCAATGAGCAAGGAATGGTTGGCTGAGTAGGATATCGAACGGTGCTGGGTGTACGACTTGTGCTTGTATGAGTACTGAGAACCCTCCAAGTCCTATCCTGAGTCATGGTATTAGTCTGAATGATTGGGTCCTAGATGTGTCTGCTGTTTTGATAGTGATTCGTTCATTGTTCAGAGTCGGCAATCCGAGGTGTTTCCATACGTCCCGAGAGAGTCCAATAAATGAGGCTCTGGTGTCAAGTAGTCCTTCTACCTTGACTTTTCTGTCGAGCCATATGTCAATGACTCAAATCGGTACAGTTGCTGGTGTGACTGGTTCCCTTTCCGTCATCTCGTCTGGTGATCCTGGCCTGGGTCCTACTGAGTACATGGCCATGCCTTCCTCATCAAGGTTTATCGGACTTCATTTCACCATCATCATGTCCTTGCACTTTTGTCTGACCTCTGGCGAGGTTGCCAACAATTCTCAACCTGATATTGTCACCATGGAGTCCAAGAATCGGCGAAACACCACATTGACCATTGTGGGGTCATTTGCCGGCATGTTGTATTTGAACTGTGGCCTCTGTATGTCTATTGTTGGGTTGGGAGGTCCAGGCTTTGGTTCCATCCTTTCCCATGGTGGTGCTACATGGACTTGTGTAGGTTCGCTTGGTGGCAGAGAGTCAGGTACCGGTTCTTCGGTTGTTCTGGGCTTGGCCGATTCTCTCTCTTTTCCTTTGACTGTTTCATTTTCCGGTACGCCCAAGTCTGTAGCTGGTTCACTGTAAGCCCGCCAGAGTGTTCTTACCACATCCGACATGACATTGACTGTCGGGACACTGTGTCATGACTCCAAGGTACCGAGCTGCCATATTCTGAGATGCACAAACTCTGGAAGGCCAACATACAGCTGTACTGCAACCGCACTGCAACCACACCGCAACCTGCACCAAATCTGAGCCCGGGACTTGGTGGCAGCATAGCCTCCGGACCTTCGGAGCAGGGCACGTTATACTCTATTCATCTCCTTTTCATATTCCCTTCACTTCACAACCCATCCGAAGCTAATACAAACCCGTCCGAAGCTCATACACACTTGCACCGAGCCGAGCGATCCTTCGGCATGTGTATGCCAAAGATTTACATCTTCCAAGAGTAATTCTCAACGGATTCCTTTCGGACTGGTACTGTACAGTTCATATTATCTAATCCCTTCTATTTGAACCCTTTCCGACGCCTTTGTTGCCTCAGTCTCTCTGACAGCAACAAAGGTGAGTAGACAATTTTCCTGTATGTAATTCTAGTCTCTCTGACAGCAACAAAGATTGTTTTGTCCCATCTGTCTTGTGGGCTCAAGTGTCGGCACTACCTAGGTGCCTTCAACTTTTTTTTTGACATTTGCAAAGCGTATCTTTGCCCCTGTGCAACCCCGCACCCCACATCGCGATCCAACGAGTTTCCAGCCTTGCACG
>NBAY01000088.1:0-148423 GCA_002794775.1 Porodaedalea pini | reverse complement strand
TAAGCCTAAACCCTAACCTAACCCCTAACCCTAACCCTAACCCTAACCCTAACCCTAACCCTAACCCTAACCCTAGCCTAACCCAAGCCTAACCCTAACCCTAACCCTAAGCCTAACCCTAGCCTAAGCCAAGTGCCAGCTGAGTGCCAGCCAAGTGCCAGCACTGCCAGCCAGGGTGCCAGCAATGCCAGAAATTCCAGTCACTATACCAAAGGGTTTGGTATAGGTACTCATATGCATAGGCACATCCAACTGGACACCTCCAAATCTTTGTATATACCTAAGACATCTAGGCTCTCTCAGTCAGGCTCTCCTTTTCATCTCAGTAGTATCTAATCTTATTTCTCTTTGCAGTAATAAATTGATCCTATATAGAAGGCACCTAGATAGTGCCAACACTTGAGCCCACAAGACAGACAGGACAAAACAATATTTGTTGCTGTCAGAGAGACTGAGGCAACAAAGGCATCAGAAAGGGTTCAAATAGGAAGGATTATATAATATGAACTATACAGTACCAGTCTGAAAGGAATCTGTTGAGAATTACTCTCAGAATGCATAAATCTTTAGTATATGTCTGCCAAAGGATCACTTGACTCAGTGCAAGTGCATATGAGCTTTGAATGAGTTCATATTAGCTTTGGATGGGTTGGGGAGTGAAGGGAATATGAAAAGAATATAAATAGAATATAATGTGCTATGCTCCAAATGTCCAGAGGCTATGCTGCCACCAAGTTTCAGGCTCAGACTCAGTGCAGTCATGGTATGGATGTATGGTGGCCTTCTGGAGTTTGTGCATCTTGGAATATCAGCAGCTCAGTACCTCAGAGTCATGACATGATGTCCAGCCAGTTGATGTTAAGTCAGATGTGGTAAAAATGCTCTGGTGGGCTTACAGAAGCTGCTCAATTTGAGAATGAATGTAGAGCTCAAGAATCAACCATGAGGTTCTAGCTTGATTGTTATGACCTAAGGGAGAAGAAAGTTTTAGCAATAGAATTGAGATTTGAACTTTGAAGTAGAATGAAGTCCTAAATAAAATAAATAAAATTTGAGCTTGATTGAGGTCAAGATACATTCAAAACTGAGCTCAAAGCTTAATCAAACAACTTGCTATTTGCACTTGACAATGGGTATTCTGCAATAGCAAGCTCAGATGTCAATATAATTGACTTTCATACTTTATAATGTCTACAAGCTATATACAGAGCTTAAAATAGCAGATGCACATTCAGCATGCAACCTATATTTATATATGCATCTATGAAGCCATTAGAAGTATACAGCTGAAGAAGAAAATAAAAAAATAAAAGGGGAGGGAGGGATGATTTTCTGGGTGTGCCCAAAAGTCCCCCAGACAGTCAGTGACAGTGACATATCTGGGTACACCCAGGGCATGCCCACCTGGGTACACCCAAAAAATTGGGCATGCCCATATGGGCACACCCAGAAAATTGGGCATGCCCACCTAGGAACATTGGGGAGGCCCAGTTGGGAGTGCCCTAGAAACTGGGTAGGCCCAATTTTCCCACAGTAATTACAATTGGGTATACCCAGCTCACACCCACTGGGTGCACCCAGGAAATTGGGTACACCCAAACCTGACCCCTAATAGGCTAATTATCTGTGTGTAAGAATTAGCCTAATAGGTCTACTTTTAGGGGTAGCCTGAAGTGGTACATAACACTGAATCTCGCATAGCTGATAAACAGGAAGCAATGTGTGCCTCATGTAATATGGCAACAAATTCTGTATGATCGTATCAAGTTCTGTTTCTGTCAACGAGAAGAGGGCTTTGCGAGAGCCAGTCATTAGTACTGAAGAGACGTCAGCCCCTGAGGAACTCCACCTTTGCAGAGGCTCTATGATGTGCACTGCATTTATGACACAGCACGTCACGAACAAATTGATCTTTTATGGCAAGACGAGTCGTCTTATCCAGAGCCTGCATCCTTATCGTCTCACTTGGTAGTTTGTGTTTACGTCTGTGAAGAAGGCATCATTTCCCCCCTATAGTAACCATCCTTGTGGAGAGGCTGGGATGAGAGATGAAGACGAGGAAGAGACTGAAACATGCGGTCACTACACTAGAATAGATGCCCAAAAGCATCGCCCGTAGGAAGTGTCTCTATAATGTTTCCGTGAACAACTGTGGCAAAGCGCAGGTGAGGCTATCTTCAAGCACTGCTAATGTGCTGTAGTTTGCGGCGGAGCGCTCACCACAGACACATTGGAATGTGTTCATTTCACACTTCCCATACCATACATATGAGTAGCAGTTCAATTGGTGGATGCGATTGCTTCAAAGACAACTGTACCAAATTTTCGTTCCGCGCTTTGTGAGCGAGAACATATTGAACGCGTAAAGAATAGAGAAAACACTTGAGAAACAGTAGTTAAGGAATAATATGGAATTACGATGATTACCGACCAGGTGGGGGCGTTTGTGCCATACCTATAGGCATTGCCTGTGGAGGGACACCAAACCCAGGAGGAGGTGGAGGCATTCCCATCCCTTGCGATGGTGTACCAAAACCTGCAGGAGTACCCATGCCCATGCCCATACCGGGAGGTGCATTGTACCCACCGAACCCGGGCGGAGGCGTTGGTACACCGCTCATACCATGTATGCCCATCTGCATCATGCCTTGCATCATTGGCGCACCTGCACCGAATCCAGGCGGAGGAGGCGGGCCGCCCATGTTCATGCCGATTCCCGGTGAAGGCACAGGCGGGGGAGCAGCCGCGAGTGCTCCGGCGAACTGTCCCTGGTATGGCCCCGACGCGCCATACGGAGGTGCAGCAGAACGCCCTGGAACCGTACCTGCTGCACCTATTCCTTGCGTGCCTGCAGGTCCGTAGGTAGCGAGGGCATTGAGCGTCGCGGGCGTAGGTCGAGCGGTTGCTGGCAGAGCATTATTTTTGCGCGCCTGTGCTGCGAGGAGACGCTCGGCAGGTGTTCCATGTCGCTCACCCTTGCCGTCCTTCTTAAACGCGTATTGGACGCTAATGGCCTTGTTCATGAGGAACTGGCCATTCATCGCTTCAATCGCTGCATCTGCAGACTCAAAGTCGACGTAAGACGCGAAGCCATAACCCTTTGACTTGCCCGTTGTTGGATCCCGAGCGACCTAGAGCCTGGTCAGGCATGCATTATCGATAACGAGAAGAGAATGTACGCACCTTCGCTGTCGTAGCAAGCATTCCAAATGCGCTAAACGTATCGTATAGCAGCCTCTCATCGACGTTTTCGTCCAAGTTCCCGATGAAAAGGTTGGCGCCTACATCTAACTGCTTCTTGTCCGACGACGCCTACAACACAAAGCAGTCGTTAACTTCGACTTGAGACAATGGATGTCCTGTACGCGCACCTTGTTGACACGTATAGGCTTTCCCCAAAGTTTTATCTGATTCATGATCTTACAGGCGTACTCAGCATCTTCCTCCGTCAGAAATTCACAGAAACCATATCCCTGGTGTGCCATCGAGATGCGGTCCTTTGGCAGATGAACGTTCACTGCAACGGAATAAGTCAGAAGTGCACAGCAGAAGCAAGGCGAGAGAAGCGTACCAACGGGCCCGGCCTGCAACATAAGCTCCCAAACGATCGCGTCCGTGCATCGTTCGTCTAGGTTTCCCTGTATTGGATAAGAAGGAAAGACAGAGCAGAGCTTGGGCAACAGACGTACGAGGTAGACTGTTGCCTCCTGATTTCTGTCATCTTGTCTCGACATGGCACCGGACTTGGTGGATGTCTTGTGAAGATCGTCGAGTGAGCGTTGTTGCCAAACTGTGCGAGTAAATGACCACGTGCCCGTTATCCTCACCGTGACCAGATTTGCATACTGTTTATGGGGTTTAAAAGTCACATTCAGAAGTTATGCTTCACTTGCTTCTCCACAAAAGTCACAGAGAGATGCAGACTGTGTCGGACCGTGTAATTCGTGGGTTTAGATGCTTTTTCCCGATCTATCATCATGGGCAATATTTGTCCCGAGGGTCCGATCGTTCCGACGTTGAGCTGGCGAATATTGACGGCTCTGATTTCATGAACTGACTCATGTTGATACCTACCACGTTGAGAGCTTCGCTCAGACCCACCGCTCTTCATCCTCAACCACCACCACCATTTGCATTCCCTCGACACCAATTTCGACGCCATATGTCTGGCGAATCTGCAAAGAAGAGGGCGAGGACTGATGAGAAGTACCGGCTGTTCTGTGCGTACTCGTATCAGGCTATAGTACGTAGGCATCTGACACGTTCCCACAGACTGGCCAGGCATCCCTGGCCGGGGAGAGCCCATCCGCCTCGCCCTTGAAGAGGCAGGCGCTTCATACGAGGACGTGGCTTGTACCCAGGGCGTCGGGTCGGTTACGGCTTTGCTTAAAGATGGCACGCACTTCGCTCCGCCAATTCTTCGCCACGGAGACCTGGAGATCTCGCAGCTGCCGAACATCATGCTTTACCTCGGTCAGAAATTGAAGCTAGTTCCGGAGGCAGAGGAGGCGAAATACAAGGTGAATCAGTTGTTTTTGACGATTATGGAGTGAGTGCAGGATGCGACTGTGTTGTCTAACGCGTCTAGCCTAATGCTTGATATCACCAGCTGCCAGAACGAAGCACATGACACGCACCATCCTATTGCTGGTACGTTCAGCTAAGAATCATTCCTGTCGGCTTGCTCCTTATCTATCCATCCTCATCAGTGGGGGCGTACTATGAAGACCAGAAGGATGCCGCTAAGGAGCGTGCAAAAGATTTCCGGGAGTCGCGCGTTCCCAAGTTCTTTAAGCATTTCGAGGCCGTGCTCTCCGCGAACCAGGAGAGTAAGGGTGACTGGCTGTTTGGCACGGACCTCACGTACGCAGACCTCGCATTGTACCACCTCGTCGAAGGGGTGCGTGATTTTTTTTTCTCTCTGCTTTTCTTCAGATCGCTAATATAAAACAATTGACCTAGCTCCTTTTCGCTTTTCCTCGTGCGATCGATGCAACCCTGGAGGACTATCCTAAGGTGTTTGATCTCCATAACCGAGTCAAGATTCGGCCGCGTATCGCGTCTTACCTTGAGAGTGATCGCCGGTCAAAGTTCTCGAACGGGCTTTATCGCCATTATGATGAGCTAGATGCGCCAGAGAAAGGCATCGACAAGATCGTACCTGGGAAGGGCGGGAAAAAGAAGAAGCAGCAGGCGGACTGAGGTAAATAGCAGATATCAAGGAGAAATTTATCAATTACATTGTAAAATGTACAAATCGGTGATCAGTGAATATATACTCAAATCCACGTCATTAAGTAAGGACCGTCTTGAAATATCCTGTCATCCGCGTTCGTGCTCCATTTATTGTCTGAGGTCTCTAGACAATAAATTGTATCATCTTCATTGCTCAATATAATGGTTCTCGCATTCAAGAAAGTGTTTGTCGTGTATTCAAAAGTTAATCTGCGTTCTCTAGTGGAAGATGCAAACTGCGTATCCTAGATATTAGATTCGAGCTTGTGTCGACTTGCACGTGATGCATTCGTACTTGGAAGTCAGACGCGACGGCTTTCTTTCCTTTCTCTCTACACTTTAACCTATCCGTTTTTTAATGCTCGACGCTCCGCCATAGCCTTCACTCAAGCTCCCGTAATATTTTTAGGCTCTATATGGCACGGTCTACTCCTCTTGTGGATCACAATGTACCCCCAGAGTCTCTCGAGTCTGTTCTACGTGTCGGTCAGGTGCGCCTTCGTCCGTATAAAAATGGCAACGTAAAGCACGCACATGTCGCACTCAAGAAAGTCGATGAAGAGGAATATGAGGACGCGCAGGGGAGAAAGCGCATGCGCGGCGTGTTCAGCCTATTTGCGCAGAAGGTCATCAACGTAAAGCCAGGTAAGAGCTGTATTTTCAAGTTGCTAGTACAGAAACGCATTGACGCCAAACTCAGGCAAAGAGATATTCTTTTCTGTAAACGGATATCTGCAGGAACGCGTCGTAGCATTTGAGGCGGACATCTCAAATACAAATGAAGTGGACGTGGATGTCGTTGATTCCGCAAAAAGTGAGGAAACGGTCGTTCAACGCGAAACACAAGCACTGCCTCCGAAGCTGCGAAAGATGTGGTCTCGAAAGGAGTCTGTAGTAGTGAAAAAAAGTATGTTCTTCTCTACTTCGCGTTTCTATTAATGCATCAATGTCGAAACCAGACGTTCCTATGCCTGTAACGCCCGCGAAGGCGTCCGTAGGAGTGCAAGCCGTGCCTCTGGCCACGTCTGTCGACATTCAGACAACGCCTACATCTTTTTCAAATGCTATGCATGCGCAGTCTTTGTCATCAGTCGCTCATGAATTCCGACGGTCTTCATTATCCGTAGAGATGCAGGCAGAAGTTCCATCCTCAGTAGATCCTCAAAATTGTCTTCTATTTTCTTTGGGCACTGTTCAGTCGACTCCGAGTAACATCAATTATGAGGTGTCGGAGTCTGCTGCAGATATTGACCTGCGAGAAAAGGAGCAGCCCACAATCTCGTCTCTTGCTTCATTTGGCACGGAGGAGGACATAAAGGCTAACATTCTCTCAGAGGCCTACTCAAGCAGTAGCTCATGTCATAGGAGTCTATCGCCCATGGACTTGGATTCTGCACCCACTTCTCCCGAGTACAGCCCCAATCTTCTCGCTGCTGACCTACCTTTGGACGAGGAAGACGCGAATGCTCAATTTTGCGCGGAGCTCAAAGAGGTGGCCGAGGAATCTCATCTCGCATCACCGGTTACTCTTGTTGAATCGTCATCTTTTAGTGAGTGTTATTCATCTTATAATCTTACAGTTGCTAACTGCGTGCAGAGGTGAAGGAAGAACCTGAAGACATTATATTAACTCCCCTTCCACCTGCGAGGCCCAAGTCATTTTGCTCATATCGTGCCCCGACCTTCGTCCCCGCAAGGCACAACCCATTCCAGGAAAAGAACGATGGTCATGAATCAGATCCATTACCTATACCCACATCGTCCAAGGTAACTCTCCACCCCCAAAATCCTCCGAGACCAATATTGCCAGCAATATCCATGTTGGGAACGGCTCCAGCACAGCCTAATACGTTTGTTCCCACCCTGCACCCAGCCCGTACCGCGCATACCGCAACTGCTGCGCCGTCGTCATGCACTCCTCCCACTGTACGAACTACTCTTCGGGGGAGTGCACGACTAGCTCCGACATTCGTCCCGGCTACGCAGCTTTCGCAAAGCCTACAACCGCCTTCGCCGCGAGTCCTGCCTTTGCCTCTGCTTTCCGCACCTCCTAAGCCGGAGACCATCACATGTTCCACACCATCCCTGCCGCAATGGCATTCTCCTGCATTAAAGACCAAGCGCTCAAAGAAGCGCAAACGTACGCGGGCAGCTCCAGCTGGAACAGCTGTCTCGGATACCCAAGTAGGCACGGCGGAGTCACCCAGCAAGAAGTGGAAGCCGATCAAGCCCGAGTCGCAGAGTCCCATCTTGCCAATTATCCCGGCTGCAGATACCCTGCTACATGGTAAGTCATAGAAACTGCGTCCTTACGTGGAGATCGGAGCAACGTATTGCTAATATGGTCTATCGTAGATCGCGAGATCTTTGGACCACCGCAACTGCCTCCATTGGCGCTACTAAACTCTCCACCTTCGGCACTCTCATCACCAGTAGTTTCTAAGCAGGAGCAAAGAGAGATGATCACTCCTGCTGTCAAATTCGAACCTAGGGATTCCGTCTCGATGAGTCTCGAAATGCCAATCTCTCGCCCTCCACTTCCTGCTCCGTCGCCTTACCTCCCGCCTCCAAGACCATTCGTTGACCCTACACGCCCGCAGCGGTACCAGAACACAGGTTCGTTTACGCCAGGAACGTTGGACACTTGAAACTTACTTTCGTTCTTCCATTGTCAGCGGCCTACGTTTCCTTGCCATGGAAACCTCCTCAGAGTGCGGGACGACACTTTGGTGGGGCGTCTTCGAGCCTTCCTGTAATACGAACGGCACAGATCAGGATGGATGGCGTTGGACGAGATACCGGCGTGAGAGCAATTGTGTTTGACTCGACGGGAGATCGATTTGCTGTCATATGTGGGTAATATTCTGGTGAGGTATTTGAGAAATGTTTGAGACGCACTTCTATTGCCAGGCAGAGACAACACTATTCGAATATGGGATAATTTGTCGTGTTCAGAGGTCGCTAAGCTTGCGCATAACGCTTCAGTAGTGTCCGCAGTCTGGCTAGAAGGATGTACATGTGAGTTATTCCTGCATTGCTGCATGCGGCGCAGTACTAATTTTCACTCTAGCGATCGCGTCGATGGGCTCAAACGGCATAGTTTCTAAATGGAGTTTAGTAGTAAGTTCACGTCCCATGTGCAATAATGTGCGCACTGACTAAGTTCATCATAGGGAAAGAATAGGTGGATGTGGGAGAGACTCTTAGACTCTGGTGACAGCGATCCTTCTTGCCTAGCGTACTATCGTCATCTACTAGCTATCGCAAATCCCCGCAGGGGTATCAAGGTTTGGGAGTGCAAGAACGGTAGATTTACTGCGTCCCATGATGAGTCTGGTAGAGAAGCTGAAAAGTGTATCGACAGGTACTTGGTTCCCGCTGGAGCGCGATGTCCCGCGTAAAGATATCCTTTCCATCAAGTTTGTAAACGGCGGGAATGATCTACTATGTGGAAGCTCAGACGGTACTATGTAAGTAAAGCATCGAAATCTTCTGTAGCGACTAGCTCAAGCTATTTAGCTTCCGATGTACCATGCCAAGATGCAGAGTGCAGCCGGTAACGACGTTCAAAACAAAGGTGTTGGTATTCCTTCTTCCCTTGTCCTATGGTAACCCTGTTGACTTTCCGCAAGATTTCACGTCGACGTGGACCCATCAAACACACATGCGCTCGTTGCGCAGGCGTGCGGCTCTGCGCACCTCGTCGAGCTTGCTCCTTCGATGAACAGGCACGATGTCGGCCGTGTCCTGCAAGATTATTCACTGCGCAATGCTGAGCAGCAGTATGGCGGTCACAGAACACACGCATTTGGGCCACTTTTTACGGACTATGGTGATGCTGTGGTTTTTGGCGCTTTCAATGGCCGCGTTCTCGTATGGGACAGACGAAGAGGTCGGGTAATTCATGAAATGGACCACGGAAATGGTGAGAGTATCCGTCTCCTTGCTGAATTAATACTAATATGTTACTTTAAGATGTATCGGTCCAGGCTGTTGCGGTATGTAGCTATAAACATTCATGCGCCAGGACTATCTGACAGTAGATTCTTAGAGCTTTGATGGGGAGGATGGCGAGCAGCATCTTGTCAGTAGCACTCGATATGGACTTCTCACTTGGTGGCGGCTTCCCATTAGGATTTTCTGACCTATCTCTGAAAATTTCTAGGCTACGGCTTATTGTGTAGAGCTGGCCATGATTGGGGTCCCCCTTTGTCTGATCTTCTTTAACTTTATGACTTAACATTTTACTAACATATATTACTATATATCGTACACAGTCAACTTCTCCCGATGTCTTGATCGACTTCTGTAATGCTGTATTGTACACCCTCATTGTCAACCCCTTATAGCGGATGCAAGAGTCGTGCTCTCACAGTTTAGGACAGACTAGTAAGTGGCCGTCGATGTCGATCTCGATCTGTCAGTACAGAAGACAAATAGAACAGAGCAATACATTACCTGCGTTTGGCATGTTCTTTCACAAAAACTAATTGCTGAATATCGTTCACGAGAGCGTTCTCTTCCTTCTGTGACCAGTAAAGACCGCTGTAGCATTCAGAGTAAATATGGATTACGGCGTCGATAAAGAGGATGAAGTCCTAAGCGTATGGTCATGGTAATGCGATTGTCCAAATATGTAATGAATGGAGAAAGGTGAATAGTATAGAGTGATTGTTGCAAAACGCAACTGAAATAAAGTAGAGGGTGATTGACGAGTTTCGGGGTCAGAACACGAATTTCGCCAAGAGTAAATGCTACCACGCAATGCGACCATCTGCGAGGTCAAACTCACATAATAACACAGTCCTTTTGTTTTGCTTTCGCACCGTGTCCGCGTTTCATCTTCCCCATCCCCATCCCCCTTTCCACCTCATCCCCATCCAGTTTCGCCTCTGTCGCTTCTGGCTCGCGCAGACTAGTATTCACATCTTCTCCTTCTCCACTAACCTTATTCATTCCCTCGGGTGATTTCTTCTCTCTCTCATCCATCGACTTCTTCGCCCCACCACCCTTCGTTCTCTTCGCCTTCGCCTCCTTCAAGCTCCTCTTTCCCTTCTTCGCCGTATCCACTGTCTTCTCGCCCTTCGCCATCGCGAAGCTCTGGATTCCCATTTCCGCGAACGTTGAAATGCGCGCTGTCGCCGGGCGTGAGCCTGAACGTGAGGTCGACACGGATTCCATGTCTCCGGCATGATTGTTTATACGAGAGCGTCTTTGCGACGGAGGCACAAACGCGTCCTGACCGACGTCTGATACTGTTCGCCTTCCGGAACCAAGACCAGCGATGGGACCTGAGTCGACGAGCGAATAACGTCGTTGCTCGGGGAATTGCACAGGCAGCAGGAGGCCTTCTGTCTCGGCCGTCGGACTCAACGCAGCGGATGAATGACGCCTTCTGTCAGAGAGAGAACCAGGACCTAGTAAGGTGCCAAATTCATTCGCCATTGGCTCGAGCAGCAAGGTAGGTTTTGGAACTTGAGGTGTGTCTGAATCGTCAGGAAATGGAGGCGTGAGAGAGCGCGGACTCTCTAATGGACTAATTGGCGGAGAAAGCGAAGTTAATATGGGCTGCGCGAGATGTGGTTTTGGCTGTTGGAGTTCAGGGAAACTATTGGGCATCGAATCTTCCTGAATTACTGGCTCTGTCACTGTATCGTTCGATGCCAATTCCCGGTAGAATGGGGTAGATGCTACGTCCTGCGAAGAGATTCATGTTGAATTCAAATGCGAAGGAGTCATAAGGCGAAAGGAAATTGCAATGGCAACGAGGGGCGGGAGTGAAACGAAGTAATCGAAGCCCCAAGAAGAACAAAGACTTATCATCACTCACATTCCATTGCAAACTTTTTGATGACTGTTGCAGGTCTAACAGCATCTCCTGTCCTACTTCGGCATTTGACTCGAGGAGCTTTTCTGGGGGAACTGACCGAGGTTCTACACAACCCTCCAACTCAGCGGTCCTGATCAGTATCGCTGGATATAAAGGATCCAGTTCGCCAGACACGCTCTGTGTTGCTGCATCCGCTGGGTTTCGTGGCGAGCTTACACTCTTGAGCTCCGTGTGACGCTCGAAACGAGTGAACCTTTCCGGGCTTGTGTCGAATTCTGGCAGAGACGAGGCAGCTACATCCACCATACTGTAGTGTTTAGCAGAGGATGAAAGAGATGGGGAAGCAGAGGACAGTCGTGACCAGGACGTGGGGGCCGCGTTGTTGACATCTTCCACTTCGTTGACGATAATAAAGTAGTGCAGTGCAAGCGCTGACCGCAGCTTTCGGCCATCCCACGGCCGTGTCTGCGTCGCTTGGACGGGCTTCGATTTATGTAATAGACAGTGTCAATCTTTCTATTTTTACTAGATTTATTTTTACTCACCTTCACCACGCGCAGTGCCGAGTCGGCCGGATACACGCTAGAAAGGCACATTCGGCGCATTCATATAATATACATGCTACAGGCAAACTGAAAGTACGACTATCCAAAGTATTCGACTTACGATGTGAAAATGCATGCCTCAATTTGAATGATGCAATTATCCTACACTAAGCTGAAATACCTATCTTTACACATTGACGCCAACATCTCCACCCTGTTCGATGACAGAAGTAGCGGTAAGACGCTCGACAGACACAGCAGGACCTGGACAACGAGATATATCGTGGAAGTAATGACACGCGGCGGAAAGGGAGCCGGTCCTGGAAGAGGCGAGTAGTGCGATTGACACGGAACTAGAAAATATTAATGGTAAAGGAGAATTCTTAGAGATCGATTGCAAGGTATCTGATGTTACAGGTGAGCGGGCGTCAGCGTGAGACCACACAAAAGATGTTTAGAAAATAAGTGACACTGATTTTCTGTTCCATTCAGATTGACATCTGAGTTGTGCATGAACACTTGGCTATCCAGAAGATGAACTAAGTCAGATAGCGTCCTCGCAGCTTGACCGGTGTTCAAGTTCGTGTCCGAGCTAGTGCCTGTCAGCTCATCAAAAGACGTTTCGTCGAACATAGACGCATCGACTTCTAACCCAAGCCCGTCATCACGCCTTCTTCATCCATCACTGCTTCGCACGCCCCAGGTAAGAACTGAAAGAATATTAATGCGAGCAGATCTGGATGTGTCACCGGCGCGTGTCAAGCTCATCTACAGATGGGGCCCATAGGTGTAACTTGAATAGATGTTCTAACGTAACCTAGCATACCCTGTATTATGTAGTCTATGTTAGATCATCTATAGGTATATAAATGCAAACTTATGGTGACTTATCTTACCTATCGGATCCTCAGCTCAGACGAGCTTACATTAACTGTACTTAGAAGACCTCAGAGAATTTGACAGTATCTGCGAATAGTCTTAGATATTCTAGCTGAAACCGCCTATTTTACGTTCGGTAAGACCCTCTGAGTTCATCTGCCAAATGGTGATAAATTTTCAAAGAATTACTATATTAGCTTGTACAAATAACACGCCAATTAATGACAGTTCGCGTGCTCGCATAGAGAGACTCGAGACGCATCAAAATGAAAAGTAGGATAGAAATAAAATAAGAGTAATATACGTCGTACAACAAGAGAGACAGAATGACACTATACAACCCCAGAGACGAGCCGCTCACCATCGACGCTCACCTGATCCACGTCGACCGTACGCCGTCCACTCCCTCTCAGGCCTTCCGCGCGGTATCCGGACCAGTCGGCACGCGTACCTGACTTCCTAAGGTGCCAGATCCCCGGGCTCAGTCGAATATTCGCAGCCATTGGCAGCTAGCACGACACTTACATGATAGAAGATGCTAAACAGAGTTAGGCACTGGTAGTTGAGCGCTTCATAAGACAAAAAACATGGCCTGTCATGTAACCCATAATTGTGTATATGCTTCAAATCGCTGTTGTTTTTTATTTACATATTTGAATGAAACTGCCGGTATGAGCATCCTCTGCTAGGAGTGCACTTCATAGTTTGGATGACAATACCCAACGTTGGTCTACACCCTCTCCACCCAGGCATCGAGCACGACCATCACCCTCCAGTTTCTTCAGATGAAGTCCAACACCATGCGCAGCAGGTAGCCAAAGGTTATCCGGATAGTCCTTGTAAATTTGGGCGACAATAGTCCATATCGTCCACGTTGGAGGCGATTTGTCGTCCCTGTCCTCTACTCGAGGCGGCGAGCCGCTCAGAACGTCCACTATTTGTACCTCACGATCCAACCGGTGTTTAATGTATGAGGCAATGAGTGCCGGTCCGTCATCGACAACCGGACCATGGCCGGGGTAGATCTCTCTGAAGCGTGCATTGGCACTCGGATCTTCACGCCAAGCAAGAATTTGTCGCAGACTCAGGATGTACATTCCAAGATCCTCGAAGACGGCTGTACCCTGTCCGAGTACACTGTCGGCAGAAAAGAGCACGTCTGGGCGAACATCGCCTTTGCTTGCACTTCGTAGAAGAAGACATATGGAATCTGGTGTATGGCCTGGAGTGTGGAGAATCTCCAGTGAGACAGACCCATCTATCGTTTCGAGTCGCTCAGAATCTCCAAGCTCGTGAATGGGCGACCCGGCAGATGTTGGGTGATAAGAGCCAGCGGGAAGAGAGGAGAGAATGGTCTGAAAGGTACTTTCGTGAGACGAATTCCCTGGTTCCAGAGGCGAAGGATATTTGTGTATCCGAGGCTGCATATACCTCTCGGGGTCAGCCTTATGCTCGTCGTACAGCTTGCGCAGGAGCCTCAGCACGTCCGGAAGACCGCCATAGTGATCATGATGTCTGTGCGTAATAACGATGTCCGATACCATGCAATTCGACTTCAGCACCTCAGACGTTTCATCGCGAGAAGAACGCAAAAAAGTCTCCAGGAGGAGAGGATATGCATCGCGTCCCTCGCCCGTATCGACGAGAATGAACGGAGGACGCCTACCGACGAGGTAAGTGTTCGTTCCTTGCAGTGTAAACTTTCCGGGATTCTGGGTATCACAGAGTCAATTATTCGAGTCCAGCTGAGTAAGTAGCACCCTCAGATACTTACCTGGCCTAGTATTCGGACAACGCGATCGCTCAGCTTGAAGACAGTGCATCAGATATTTGCCTCAAGATCTTGTTGAGAGACGTACCCTTGTTATGTCTGGTAGTACTTTGAGGGTTTCCATTTATCCACAACGATGTCGATAGAACTTTATAGTAATATTAGCACTAGAATGCCCTTGAGGGAAACAGGAACGCCAACAAGTACGAGTCCAAGCTGCGAAGGTAGAGGAAATGATGGCGCAATCGGAAGTCGCTTTACTCAGAATAACCGGTTCGGCATTGCCCGTTCAATTCCAGAAATGACATCGCATTCGGTTCGGAGTAGTCTAGAGCGCCGGAATCTGATCTTGATACAAAATGTTGCAGGAGGTAGAATATGGAAGGCTCTGATGAAGTACATACAAGCATGGCGTAAAATACAATGATATTTTAAATGTGGTGTATCAGAAAGTGATGGCAAATTCTGGCTACAATCGAGAATCTATCCTAGAGGGTGTGCTCGGTATACGACTCGTAAGAGCAGCTCTCCTTGCATCTCCGGTCGTGCTTGGAAGTGGACGAGACAGGCGCCCATTCTCGGTGGCCGAGCTAATCGCTTCCCGCTTTCCTGGGAACTTTTCCCCGGGCCTACTTACATTTGCGATGATGGAGGACGTAGAATTTTCAATATGAGATGAGAACGACACTGAGCCTTGGTATGCCGAGCCTTCCATCGAGGACGGAACTTGAGTTTGCTGCATGTGAGGAGGTTGCTGTCCGAACGGCGTAATCATCGAAGGCCCGTCAATTGAGGAGCGTGTGTTCTTCCCGTCTCGGCGTCTCTTCAAGAAGATGAGGACGCCGGCTATGAAGCCAATAACTGCGACTAACGCAGCGATGATGGGTCCGACGATCACGCCGATATTTGTTTTTCTGTTGGTATTTGACTGAGGAGGTGAAGACGAGGCGGTGCTCGGCGCGATTTCTGTGCTCGTCCCTGTAGGACTTGGATCGCCTAAACCATCATCCGTTCTGTCGAAACCGTGAGTTTCATCTCCTATGAATAAGCATGGTTATAATTGTAAAGCTTACGTATAGACAATCGAGTCAAGCAAAACGAGTGCTTTCTTCCCTGCATGTCCAGACTCGAGCCGCACATTATGCTGAGCATTTGCAAGACCCGTCGCAGCGAAGACTGGCACGTCAAAGTGGTATGTAGTGTCGCCGTTTGGGGTCTGTTGGAAGACGCCGGCCATAGTGTCGTCAACGAAGAATGTCATGTCCGAATTCCCGTCAGGCGAGGAGCTCGACCTGGTTAATATGCAATTAACGTATACCGCAGTCCCTATGTTCGGCTCTCATTTCAGCGAATCACACAGAACTTCAAGGAGTAACTCTCACCGGTGAACTGCACCGAAGCTTCAATGATCTGCCCGAGGGCGCTGTTTGTAGCGGTATCATTAGGGTTGAAAGTCGCATCATGCCACGTATCCAACCAAGCGTCACTCGCAGGAGTCGGTTTTGCCGTGCATGGCTGGCAGCCGTTGCCCTGCTGCCATGCGTCCGACGGAAAATACAGAATTTGCTGGCCGGTCGTCGGATCGCCAAAGGTATCGTCAATGGTGACATTAATAATATGCGCTGAGGTGGGTGCTAGAAGGACGGTCGAGAGAATCAGCGCAGTGCGCATTATTATCATATAACTGACACCGAAGAACATGTTAGCAAAGAGGTGAATAAGCACTGCAAGGGACGACATGCCTATGAATCCGCTTCTGCACTGCGATTGCGAAAGACAGATGCAAGCGAGCTCGGTAGCGGGAGGAGGAATGTGAGAAGGATGTACACACGCTGTCGACAAGAAAGAGGTTCCATATCACCATCATTGATCAAGAAGTTATTTTTGCTTAAGTTTGTAACGTCCCGGCTTGAATATACATCACCATGCCTTCCAAGTCGCAGAATCCTGATCTTCTCGCCCATATCAAAGATTCAGTTGCATCATTACGAGCTGAACCGGTCGAAGAAACGTTAGAACACCGAGATCACGTCCCAGCGGAGGCCGTAAAACTAAAAGACGGGCGCTATTGCAAAACACCCTTCACGTTCGTGTTTCCTTGAGTGAACATGTAAGAATGTTTGTACTCAGGTTTGTTGCTTTCAGGGCTTGTTCAACTGCCAAGTGAATAGACTTGGAAAGAATACATGAACTGGCGTCCGCATCGTCGATAATCGACGAGATCATGGAATCCATATTCGAAAGGACCCGGCGAATGCACAAAATGCCAGCCTTACATATATTCAAAAGAAGCACCCTGCGTTAATGCCTCGGAAAATCTGTTTCGTGCTTGATTCAGGTTGGCAGCATAGAGGAAGGCTTGCGAGCTTCCGATCCTCAGAGACGTTTCCTAGGATCGTTATGCATTGTGTTTGAGAAGCCCGTCAGTCGAACAGAGTCCATCAAGTGCAGTGCAAGGCGGGAAACGTACGTACGGTATCAACGAAGATCGTAACCAAAAAAGGCCATTTCCTCGCACAAGGAAAAGGCATCCGCTTCGGTAAGTGCTGATACTGCGTGGGCACAGCTCTCGGAAAATGGCTCGTCTACGATACGCATCTCAACTGCTGAGGAATCGACTAGCTAGTTCACCCAAAGGATGCCTGGGCAATCGACGCTCTCGGTAGGCCACGCATAAGTGGGAAGCAATTCAACACTGGATTGTCTACAGAATAGAAGAAAAGCGAATGACGAGCAACGATAAAATACGTAACACAGCGTACCGCCCTGCCACAGTGCCAGAGCTACTTTTAGGCCCATCATTCCATCTTCTTGCCCCTCCTACTCTCCCTCTCGGCACCGCCGCCCGCAAGCCACAATGTCGCAAAGAGCACGAAGCCCGCGCTTGTGCTGATTGCACCAGCATAGTACGGCCATGCCGCGCTCAAGAAGCGCGGGTATCCATCGTGTCGTGGGGGTACGACAGGCACCGTCAGCGCGCTGTGCAGGAATGTCCACCCCTGGCGTTTATAGTCGAGCACAAACTTGAACACGCCATGACGGTCGGGCGCGCGGAAGGCCGTGCTGTATGTACCGGGGCACCGGCTACCGGAGCATTTGTCCGCTGGGAGCGCGGTGCGTATATGCGGGTCGAGCATCGTGAACTCGAGCTGCAGGTCGCTCAGACCGGAGTAGGGCTTCCACTCTCCCGCATCGGGGTCCCATTTGCTGATGCGCGCAGAGTATTGCACTTGGTCGTTCACGGTGTAGTGTTCCGGCAGCGCAGTGGTCGCATTGCCGCCTGCGTGTCGATGGAACGCCTCGTCGATGCGAAGGACATTGGTCTCCTGGAACACCCACTTCGCAACATCCTGCACGAAGCGCGTGTTACCGTAGCCTTCCTTTTGGGAAAACTCGTCTGAGAAGAGCGAGATGCCGCCCGCCCAGACCGCCCGGCCGTTACCAGAGCGAGTCTGGAAGCCGGTGACGAGTCCAAGTTGGCTGCCCGCCCAGAAGCCCTCACCACCCTTCTCTGCCGAGTCAACCACCGAGTCAGCCCCGTTATCGCTCTCAGTATCGGATGCGAAGGACTCGGGCGGTGCACGCAAGATAGGGACAAGGAGCGGGTTGAGTCCAAACGCGTGCGGGACGCCTTCAAAGAGGACGGGCGATATGTTGGACGACAGCACAGGGTGGCTCTGCGGGACTGGTACGGACACTATCGTGTGTGGGCCATCGCGCGCGGGGAAATGGGAAAGGAGGGGTGTGTGAGGAGGTGTGGGGATGAGAGAGAACTCAGACACGAGTGCAGTGAGTGGGGTCTGGGTCGTTGAGAGCGTGAAGAGCACGTCGACGCCAGACGAGACGAGGGAGACGAGCGATTGGGGCGTTATGTCAGGAGCATAAGCTGCATGAGGGGCTCAATAAGATGTGTTAATCGTATAGAAGATGTAGAACGCACATTTGGTCGTCGGCGCAAAGAAGATGACATGTGCGAACTGCGGAACATCGTCTTCGACAAGCAACGGCGTCTTCGCCTTTGGGTCGCGGAATGTCAGTTCAAAGCCACGTTCTACAATTTTAAAGGCAGATCAATGTAAGCCAGTGCCCAATATGGTCACTGAAAGTGGCGAAACACACGTTCAAGCACGCCAAAGAACGTCGAGAACTGCTCCTTCTGCAGGTCCTTCTCGAGGACGACGAGCACTGAGTTTCCGGTCGCTGATTTTGCATTCACGAAATTAATAATATACGCGAGGAGCGCGACAGCAAGAGCGAGCCAACGCCTCATTATCGTTGGTGTAGTGATGGTGAGTAGCTGAGGACGTGAATACTTGCACAATTTGCAGGACCGCGGACGCGACGTGTCGACGTGTCGATCATGTGATGACTGCGGAGACGTCCAACGCAAGCCTTGAAATTTCATTACAGTACAAAATTTATGTACAATACACAAAATGTAAACCTGCGTGACCATCCAGCAACAAGTCAACTCATAACAAGCGAGAAGAAAATAACAATACAGCCTCCAAGCGCCATCAATGCTAAAACTTTGTACTTCGCCCACATCCGCCTTCTCAAAGCCTCCATCCCAAAATATGTCGCGACAAGCAGCATAAATATAGATGGCGACAGTAGCAGCCTGCGCATTAGCCAGCAGTCCCAAGATTCAAATGGCCAGCGGAGAGGAGGAATGTCGGTACCCGGTCTAGCGAGAAAACACGCGAGATAAAAAGGGACAGCGTCTTGGAGCCGAAAGAAGATGTGCGTATAGACTGCCCAGTATATGACTACACGAGACATATTCTGGAGAGTGGCATCGTAAGAATATTTTGCGGCTGCAGCAGCCTGTGCTTTCTTTGAGTACCACAAGAAGAGAGAGGGAGAGAACACACACAGTCTTTTGCCGTTTAACTTCCTGCAGGCCTTGAAAGCGACTAAGTTCATACTCGAACGCCTCATCATTCAGTATTCCCTTCAAAAACACGGTCATTAGAACGCTTGCGAAAAACAAATTGACGACTCACAAGGTACGCGGATCTGAGGTTCGAAATTCTCCAGTCCGTGGACGTCGCTTCGAAGAAGGCAACCTAGAGTTTGTGTTAGATCATCTCGCAGTGTAAAGGAGCAAAATGTCGCTTACACCATCGTCCCTGCCCATGGCCAGCGGGAGAGGTGCCACAAGGATTGCAACTGATGCTTTGAAGTCTCGACGATGAATTTGAGAGCTCGAGTTGTTTACGGCTCAGGGCGTTTTGTGTGCTCGACTTGGAGGATCATCCACTACAGTCAGAGCCACGATGCAGAGAGAGGAATGAGGACAAGAGACGAGTGGCATGGCCGGTTGAGAAACAAACACGGTGACTTGCTACGCGCCTCGAACGGCAACAATAACATAAGCTCATGCTTACAAAGACAGACACGCGATGTCCCGGAGGCAAAGTTCTGACCCTTCAAGTTCGTGCCTGTCGTGCACTGCGTTCTTGCATTAATGGAAACCTCAGGGTTGATGATACCAAGTCAAGCTGCCATCAGAATAACCGCAGAAATGAACTAGTTCAGGGCGTAACGGAAGGCAAAAGCATTCGATTCAATTCAGGCGCAATGTGACTTTCACAAGTTTCAGCCATCTCGGCGCTTTAAATCCTCTTCTAATCCCCATCACTGCTGTGTCTGCCCCCCTTTCGTCAGAATGAACCTGCTTTCGACGATGCTCTCCGCGGACGACTTGAAAGAACGGATCCTAGCGCTGAGTCCGTATGCGACCCCTGTCAATCCCGCACTCGTTGCGGCAGCCGCGGCACTCGCTTGGCTCTTTTACCGCGCTCTCCGACGCGTGCGCGTCAAATCTCTCGTGCGAGGTCTTCCAGGCCCCGAGAATCCATCGTGGCTCGCTGGTACGTTGCGAACTTATCCTTTCGTAACAGAAGGAAGAGAACTCATGCTTTTTTCGTTTGTGCTCGTAGGTAACTTTCCAGAGATATACGACGTATTGAACGTTCGATGGCACCACGCGGCCGCAGGGAGGTATGGAGGACTCTTCCAAATTAATGGCATGTTCGGTGCAAGTCTCTACTTTACACTGTATGCCAACGATATGAACCTCATACTATTGTTTTCCCGATTCAAACCAGGACGAGCAGCTGTACATCACCGACCCGCGTGCAATGCATCACATTCTCGTCAAGGAGCAAGCCATTTTCGAAGAGCCGCAATCCCTTCTCGTGTGCGCCTCCATTCCTTCGTTATAGTACTTTCCTAATCTCGCCTTGCCTCGCAGGATGAATCGCGCTCTCTTGGGAGATGGCCTTCTCGCTACTCTTGGTAGGCATCTTATAGCTTGTTCTTCTTTATATCGTACTGATAGATCTTTTTTTCTTCCGCGGTCTTGAAGGAGACCATCACAAGAAACAGCGCAAGGTGCTCAATCCGGTCTTCTCAGTGAAGCACATGCACGACCTCCTCCCAATCTTTTGGCCTATTACTAAGAAGGTCAGCGAGCGCATCTCTGCTGTCAACCTGTGCTGAGTCGGGGTATCTCGTTCGACTCATAGCTCTGCGGCGTTCTTGAATCGAAGCTCTCCAGCTCGACGGGAAGCGGCTCACAGGCGGTGGAAACAAAAGAGATAAATGTCTATGAATGGGCTGGCCGCACCGCGCTGGAGTTCATTGCTCAGGGCGGACTCGGAACGAGTCTCGACTCTTTGGTGGACGGAGAGGATAGCGAGCATGCGAAACTCGTCAAGGAGATGGTGTACGTGCCTATCATTACACTGAAGTATCAGGTCCTGAAAACCCATCCATTATTGAAATGACGCTGGTAGCCCGACATTGTCCCGCCTACACGTCCCGATGCAGCTTCTTCCAACCGTCTACCCGTTCTTCACCCTTCTTCCCACACAAATGCGCGCCCTTGCACTCAGATACTCACCCTTCCCTGCTGTACGTATCTTCTCGTTCTCTTTGCTGCATTGCCAACAAGACTGATCGTGTAAGTGATCATGACAGGTCCGCAAGCTGACAGAAATAACTAATCGCCTCGAGACAACGAGCCGTGCAGTGTTGGAGAAGCGGAGGGCAGTGGTCCTTGCAGAGCTGGAAGAAGAACGGGACGAAAAAGTGACTGATACCTCTGTCTCCCACCAGCGTGCACGCGACATCCTCAGCGTCTTGTGTAAGCCTTTATTATTTTTGCGTAGAAGCAGCTGCAGGGGCTGACTGCACTGCGACCCATAATACTGCTATAGTGCGCGCGCAACAGAATGCACCTGCATCCGAACGTCTCCCAGACGCGGAGGTCATTGGTCAGATCACGTTCGTCTTTTTTCTCAACGCTCCTTCATTCACAGCTAATGAGAGCAAACAGAACACTCCTTTTCGCCGCGCAAGACACAACCTCCTCAGCTCTCGCTCGCACCTTGCAAATCCTTGCAATGCACCCGGAGGCGCAAGCACGACTAAGGCATGAAGTCCGACGCGCAAAAGAGGTTACAAACAACATCGAATCAGCTTTCGGAGACTATGATGCTCTGATGCGGCTGCCCTTCCTGGATGCGGTCGTGCGCGAGACGCTGCGGCTGCATGCCCCTGTGAGCTGGATTTGGCGCATTGCACGTGCACCGACAACACTACCCCTATACCATCCTGTCTCACTGATGAAGGGCCCAGATAAAAAGGGAGAGGTGCTCACGTCTGTACCGGTCGCGAAGGGACAAGGCGTCATAATCGGAATTGCAGCTGTACAGCATGATGAGAGCGTCTGGGGTATAGATGCAAGTGCTTGGCGCCCTGAGCGGTGGCTTTCCGGAGGGAAGGAGGAGCACGAAGCTGACGATGGAGACGAATGGAAAACGGACTTGCGTCCGGTGTCGGCATTAGTGGATAGCGAGGCGCGTTACCCGGGTGTTTATTCCGGAATGTAAGTCATCCTCTGTCTTGTTTCATGCGCGTTATATCTGACATCTCTGATAGGATGACTTTCTCCGGTGGCGGGAGGTCGTGCCTGTGCGTATATTAGCCCTTTTTAATTCTTTTAAGGTCTAATTATATCCTTATTGCGCAGTGGCTTCAAGTTTGCACTGCTCGCATTAAGTGGGCTATCTCGCTCTTTCATACTGTCTGTTATCTCATACCGTATTAAAGAGTTGCTACTTGCCGCTCTAGTCGATCGTTTCCATTTTGCGCTTCCTGAAGAAGAGATCGTGTGGAACATGAACCATATAGCGGCACCTACTATGTGTGGCCGGGAGTCGGAGGGCGCACAGATGCCGCTGAAGGTGTCGATCGCGGTATAATATATATAACGCATTCGTGCTTTGCTATCTAAAGCTGATGATGAGCTTTATACTTCAGATAATTCCTGAATGAATTGAATTCCTCAAGAGGCCACTTTTGAATGCAAGATCATCATGAGTTCCATACGCTGAGTCAGAGAGTGTATTTCTATGTCAGCCAACGAGATGAGAGCTTTACGAGAAGTGCTGAGGAGTGTCGCCTGCAAGTCGTTCCAGACCTAGGAAGTTCGACTCTGTAGGGAAAATATGACACCTTTTGCGTCCATGACAAGAAGCACCTTTCGAACGAACGGATCATCTACCACGAAATTGATGACTTGATCCAGAGCTTCTATCCGTGTCGATATTATGTCCGACCTGAAGCACCTGTTAATGATGTACTTCATCAGTGAAGGACAATCTCGTGCTGAACATATTTGCTCAACTTCTTGCAGCCTTTCTTAATTTTCTTATCCTTCTTGGCTGAAGCCTTCCTACTTCCGGAAATTTCGGATATGGTACCCGACATCTCCAAGCGACGACGACGGACCTTGAGGGCCATCTTGCGTGGTCCTTTACCAAGTTTCCCCGCGAAGTGACCAAGCTGGATTTCGATGTGCCTGCTGCCAAAGTCATACCAGAGGTCGAGCGTGTGACTGGGACCTGAGAGATACTCCGCAGTAGCATTCGTATTTAACGATGACGGCAAGAAGCAATGCCCCAGTAGATTTCAGAGCTAGTATCTCCATGGTCATCAGATTCCATGTAGAGCGAATGTTCGAGGAAAAGGGAACGATATGAGGGAATTGCGTTAACTTGAACACCAACTTTAAGGATTGAAGGAGACGCCCTAGGACAGCGCCTATGACAACGATGCTCGCGTGGCCGACGAATAGAACAAAAGGGTTAGTGAACATGGTGTATCAGCGCGCCATTAAGAGGCCACTATTTTACCAACTGGCTATCTTTATCGCCGTAGTCAGAGAAAGTATACAGGATGCTCGAAGTAATATTAGGTTTATCATAAGAAGCATCCAAGTCACCGGTACAGGAGATGCTCTGATGATTCAAACCTACTTAGGAACTCTTGCTGCGTCGCCTTGAAGAGGAAGTAGCAATAGAGTTCAAGAGGGCTGAGAAGTGCAATACCCATTAGCCTGTAAATAATTCAAGGTGTACAATGACACGGGGACGATATAATGCTATAGGATTCGCTTTACCTATCCTAGCGCTTGTCCATCATTTCAAGGTCGAAGTCTCGAAATAGGTATTCATGGGGAATTTTTATCATATCGCATCACGTATTATGCATGGTCAGAACTCGAAAAAAGAGTGCTACATAGATTATGTAAACATGCCTTTCTATCTCACCGTTTGGTGCTCCTTTTCTCTAGCTTCTACTTCGACCGTACACCACTTTGTTCACCCAGCAGACCCGTAGAACTGGTATAACCGAGGCTCGTGCGATCTAAGCTCGCCCAACACACGACATCCTTCTGATAGATGGTACTCAAAGTTGCCCACAATACGATTGATCGTCCTCATTGTATCCGTGATACATATGCTTTACAAAATCTAGAAAAATAATCAACAACGAAATATAACTTGCAGGCTACTCATAGAAACTCTCCCGCGCAGTCGCCCAATCTTCATCAATTGTCTCCGAGTCCTTATCCCCAACACAAATTACACCTTTTTCCCCTGAGCCGTTTTCGGAACCATCGCACTCTTCTGGAACAGCCGTTCCCTGCATCTCGTTTTTGCGTGGCTCCTGAATTGTGACGTGCAATGACATCGCCTCGCTAGTGGTAATCCAAGGTTTCCAAGAGAATATGGTTGTCGTATCAAACCCGGATTCTTTATCAGAAGATAGGCGGACGAGCCGACCGCATCGCAAGTAAGTTTCCGGTTCATAGCGCAGTACATATATGACAAGATACAAAGGGACCACCATTTTTGCCTTTCCGGGGACACACTGATACTCCAACATACGCAGATCTTCGGGCTTCGTGCTCTCGGTGATCGCGACATAGTCGCCCTCGTGATTTTTCTTGCTAACCGGACGGGCAAGGTATGCTTGTTTGCCTTCAGTAGTAACCCCTGCGAGAATAGCATGATGTCCAGCAGCGCGGAATGCTATACCCCGTGCTAAGTGAAGTTCAAGTACATCTTGCGATTTATACTCCAGGACCTGCTTTGTTCCTTCGAGTACATCGCAACAGTGTCCGAGACGCCGACCGCAGAGCTACATACGAGCAAATTAAAATCCTTTATCCATAGACGCGATGCAATAAAGACTTACAATCTCAGGGACGCATATATGAAGGAGATGACCATCCGCATCACAATGGCGAAGAACTTGTCGTGAGCGTGAGTAGCGGAGCTCCTTGATAGGCGCACAACTCGTCTTCAAATCTTCGATCAGTCGTGCGCATTCTTCTGTATGAGCGAAGCGCGCCTTCATTAAGGCAAGCTTCGACCCCCTGTGACAATAAATGTCAACGGTGAGCAAGTACTTGAAGGCATGAAGAGCGCGCTCGCGCATCCAAACATCCCCACTGAAAAGACTCATTAGAGGGAAAGGAGTAAGGCATGTATCTGAAGACTGCACCTGTCGATAATCTGAGACAGTTGATTGCATGCGCTCTCCAGCTCTTCAGGGTTGACGACCCTCGGGATATCGTAGACGAGGTACTCAGAGATGCTTCTGCCAAAGCGACCATATCTAACGGAGATTATGCTGTGCAGAAGGAGCTCCGGTGCACCGCTGATTCTGTGCAGAATAGCTTTTACAGATGGATGAGGATATGTGTGCTGCAGAAGATCCAGATTGACTTGGAGGACTTCATGAAGGTTATTTGCTACTGCAATCCCGTGTAAAAGACACCAGGAGAGGTAAATGTGAAACTTATCGACACTATTATTGGCAGTATCGGAAGATGCGAACCAAGAAAAGAATTCAGAGCTTATTGCTTCAGGCAGTTTATCTGGGTGCCTGAAATAGATTGAATCAAAAAGGGCTTCAAGTCTCATACTCGGAGTACTTACCGCAGAACGAATTCCAATAAAGAAGCCAGACAGTGGGATGGAAGGCGCCATGCGGTGCTGCTATACCTTAAAAAGAATCTATAATACTTCGATACGAGCAGATCAATGCCGGGCCATTCAAGGGAGCAGGAGACCACGTCAAAGTTTATCGTTCCATCGACCTTGAAAATGTGCGAAATGATATAATCGTGCGATATAGGTTTGTCGAGAAAGCGCTGAAGATGTCGAATGACGAGGAACGCTCGTTCCGGCTCGCTAGAAATAATATAGATTGAGATGTAGTTTTGAAGTCGATAATAAATCACCATACTTCAGATAGTTCTTGAACCTGCTTAATTCGATATGCGGCCATTCGTGTTGTGAAAGCATCTTGGCTTCCATCTCCTTGGCGAGAGAGTTTATTTCTGTGTCGGCAAGAGATGAAAGAGCTTTGCGAGAGCTCCTTAAGAGTGAGGACGAGAAATTGGTCCTGCGCCGGAAATCCCATATCTGTAGCGATCCTATGACCCGTTCTGCGTCCATAGCGAGAAGTACTTCCCAAACGAATTCATCCTCTACCACAAGACAAGTAATTTCATTTAGAGCTTGGACTTGTGTCGATCCCACATGCGATCTGAAGTACACTGCTCAAATTTTTTTCTTTTGGTGATTATTAGGGAACTTACGCAACATATTCGAGTAGCTTCTTGCAGTCTTTCCCCGCCTTCGCGTTGCATTTCGTTATTTCCTTACTATCTCCAGATGGAAATCGCAATGCCCTCGCGCGATGACGTCGGATCCGCACCGCCGTCATTCGAGGCCCTTTACCAAGTTTCTCTGCAAGCCGTCCGAGTTGATTTTCTATGTGCCTTCCGACGAACGAGTAGAAGACGCCAATCGTACGGCCAGGACCAGGAAGATTACTTGCCGTTGAATTTGTACTTGTAGACGGGAACCTCATCAAACTGAAGTCGAGATTTATGGCCTCGTTGTCTCGACCTGATGTTATCCTGGCATCCATGATGGAGATGAGCTTTCGGTGAATGAGAAGGAGTGGCCGTTGGGTTAACTGAGGCTGTCAGGAGCTTTGTGCCGGAAAGGATCTGTGATCAGTAGGGAAAGCTCAATAATGGGGCAGTGGTAGAGCCCATAGTGACGCCTCGTACATTTAAGTAACTCGACCCTGCAGGTAAATTTGATTTAACGACGTGCGTGAGAAGCAATCCAAATGAATGAAGTTTGAAGAGGGCAGTGTAGATAACGAACGCACGCACTGATTCATTTGATCCCACAGAAGATATGGAATGTTAGCACACTTTGTATTGGTTCTTGTCCTCAAGTCTCACACAGAAATTCAAATTTGATTATTTAGATAGGGCTCTACACCGTACCTTATATATGGATACGGACTACCAGTTTCCGTTTACAGCGTCCGTACTGTATTGTAAATGCGCTGCTCTAGAACGAGAGCCCCCTCCCTCACCTTCCTCTAAATAATACACACCCGGAGCTCTCCTAAGGCGTCTGATCTTGAATGTGACCCTCGTCTTCATCTTCGTACCATTCCATGAGCTCCGTTGGAGTCATAATCTCCGAGTCCGAATCTGAGTTCTGATACCAAGGTTTCCAGGAATATGGCCCGGTCACATCGAAACTAGCTTCATCATCCAGAGCTTGTTGCACAAAGCGATCACAGACCGTGTATGTCACTGGCGAATAGCGCAGCACATATACGATGAGATACATGGGGATCACCTCCTTCCTTTCTCCTGGGGCTAGTGCAGATCGATCCCACATACGCAGATCTTCGGGCATCATGCCTCCAGTGATCGCAATGAAATTATGGCTAAAGTGGCCCTCACTCATTGGCAGCGCAATGTATGCTTGCTCGCTGTTAGTATCGATCCCGGCAAGCAATGGATAATATCCTGCAATGGAGAAAGCCCTTCCGTGAGGTATGAAAAGCTCAGAAACATCTTCAGATCTAAACGTCAGGACATGTCTCGAACCGTCAAGCACATCGCAGCAGATTGAGGAATGCTGGACCGAGAACTGCATGGAAATACATTTAGAAGCCTGAGTTTGTGAAAGAGTTATGGCTTACACGGCGTGTGTGATGTATATGCAGCAAGTTTCCATTATTGTCACAATGGCGGATGACTTCCATTGCAGATGAACCTTTGAGGTTGTAGTTACTGGCACTGCGAGGCAAACACTGCTCTCTCGATTCGTCGACCAAATGTGCATAACTGATCTTCCGAGAGAATCGTGTCTTTGACAATGCATATAATGCCTCTCGGCGACAGTATATGTCAGCAGTGAGCAAATACTTAAATGCATGTAGAGCTCGTCCATGAATTAGATTATCCTCGCTGAAGCCATTAGTATTTCGATAGTCTATAGATGTAAAAATATGAAATACCTGTCGAGAAAATGTGATAGATCCCCATAGTCCACAACTCTGGTGCTTCCGGTGCGCGTGGATCCCCATAGTTCAAAAAGGTTATACCTTGGGGCGAAAATGTCAAACAGGAGGAGTTCTGACAGACAGGCAATCCTATGAAGGATGGGCTGTATAGCAGGATGGGGATACCAGTTCTGAAGAAGTCCTATATTTGTTTGGAAGGTGGAGTAATCTTCAAGCCCATTCGCGAGCATGATCCCGCGAATGAGACACCACGAGAAATGAGTATGCATATCTCCTGTCATTTCAGAGAACCAAACGAAGAATTCAGAGCTCATTGTCTGAGATAGTTTGGCTGCATAGCTGAGAATGAGTCAGTAGCAAGATCTCGGTTCTCTGTCTGTTCAGAAATCTCACCGAATGACTATTTCGATTAACGGAGCAAAATCTTTGGATAAAAAACCTGAGGCGAATGTCCCGTGCTTCACTAGGAAGTCCAAGTGCCATGAAGCTAGATAGTCAATGTCTGACCATTCAAATGAATACTGGGAAAGTTCATCGAAACTTATTGTCTCATGAACTATAGTGAGATCTCAACCATTGTCGAGAATGCAGGACCTGTCCAGAAAGCGCCTAAGAAAGCGCATGACAAGGAAGACACGATCAGGATCACTGCAGTTGATAAAGTCAGTTCAAGGTTTTGAGACCGGGGTCATCTATGGATTACAGACTTCAGATAGAATTTGAGGCTTGAGATTTGTGACTTGGGCCAAGCCGAAAGAGGAGTAACCAAATATGCTTCGATCTTCTGCACGAGGCCAATTACTTCTGTGTTGTCCAGCGAGAAGAATGCTCTGCGAGAGCTGTTTAGTAAATTTGGAGAATAGCTAGCCCATGGTGAATCCAGTCTCTGTAGCGGTTCTATATCATCTTTTGTGTTCATGACGAGAAGTATGTCGTGGATGAATGAATCCTCTACCACGATAGTAAGGATCTGATCCAGAGCTTGAATCTGTGTTGATGTTACTTTCGACCTGAAAACCCCTGTTCAAGATTCATAGAGAATGAGTCAGGTACAACGTACCGAACATATTTGAGCAACTTCTTGCAATCTTTCTTCACCTTCATATCCTTTTTGACGATCTTCTTGCTACCAGAAGGAAGATGCATGATCTTCGAATGACAATGTTGGATCCTAAAAGCAGTCATACGAGATCCTTTGCCCAGCTTCTCTGCAAGGTGCCCAAGCTGGAGTTCTAAGCATCTGCTGGCGAAGGTGTAGAAGAGAACAATTGTGTGGCTGGCACCAGGAAGATCATCCACGATCGCACTCGTGCTTATTGATGAGGCCAGCAAACACTGCTCAAATCTGTATTCCATGTCCGAGTCTTCCTCACCAGCATGCACCGAGTGATCTGGAACTTCTGGGCATGGATGTCCAACATGACGGAGTTTGGGTAGTAATTTGATGATTCCTCTCTCTAAGTGTTTTCCAGCGAAGTCGTAGAGTTTGCCGAGCATATGACCAGGACCATCGAGGTCATCCTCAGTTGTATTTGTGCTTATGGACGCAACTAGCAAACATCTCTCTAGGTGGTACTCCAAGTCATCGTTTGCGTCGCCAGCATGAGGAAGGTCCATGTTTCGAGATGTATTTCTTCAGAGGAAGAATGAGAAGCTGGTATGCATGACACAATGCAGGGAAACTTATCTTTATGGACCGCAAGAGACACTCTAGGACAGCTTTTCTTAGACGAGCAGGAAAGTGGGACAAAGCTATAGATTAGGGGCGAGAGTGCCCATCCTTATATACAGTACAATTGAATAGTTTACTATAAAGAGTATAGTGAGCATATGGTGCATAGTCATATGAGCATATAGTCGGAGTTCTGGAAGTCAGTCATGTGACCAGTGACAGATATTTGCTCAGGCAAGTATCCATCAGTTATTTATAGTTCAACAGCTTTTTATGAAGATAAACCTCATGGTTGATTGTATGAGGAAAGCTCGATCAGTAGGCGGTGCTAGAGAGCCCCTTGAACCTTTTTTTCCCAGAGCAGGGCTACTTGTACAGTAAGAAGACATACAGAAGTGGATATTTGAGGAGAGCCTGTGCACCTCAGAAGGATTGTTCAGTGTTCCTTGCATCACCTCATCAAGGGTCATAGCCTCAAGATTTTATAAGGAAGTACTCATCTGAAATGTCTGTTGGACAACTTGGAGTGCTGCATCAGTGCCACAGTGCACTGTGAGTAGGTCCTCTGCAAAACTCGGGTACAGCCACATTGCCTCCTCACGTTGACTATCGGAATAAGCACCCATTTCGGACTATTAGTGCTCGGCCACTGAAAGATTCATCGATAGTGCCATGGAACTGGAAGTGGTATAGTAAATCACGGCAGGAAAATCTGGGGTTTTCTGTGAGGGAGGAGTATATCACAGAGTGTTTAGTGGGGCTCATGTAATTTCAGCCAAAAAAGCTGTATATGGACAATGAAACTAATTATAGTTATAAGCGAGAGGATGGAGTGTGAAAAGATTTGAAACCTAATAACACGTGATTTTTAATTTCCATAAATAGTAGTCACATGATCTTATTGTGTCATGTGCACTTAGGTTCCAAATCTTTTCACACTCCATCCTCTTGCTTATGACTATAATTAGTTTCATTGTTCATATACAGCTTTTTTGGCTGAAATTATATGAGCCCCACTAAACACTCCATGATATACTCCTCTCTCATGGAAAACCCCAGATTTTCCTGCCATGAATACAGATCGAGAGGACTACTCAGATGAAAAGTGCAGATTTGAACATGAGTTGGAGAAGTTGAAACTAGTGTCATTGTACAATTTGTAGTGATCCCAGATCAATCTACGTGCTTCTTCTCAGATCAAATACCGGGCTGGACTGAATGTCAAAGATTATGTACAGTCCCGGACCGGTCCTTGCACCGCCCCCACTCCTTGCACCACCCTGCCTGTAACAGAGCTTCAACAACCTCCTGAGCTCTGAATAACACTTAGTTAGGTTCTAATTGGATAAGATATGTCAGAAGAAAAAACTGTAAAAAGACTAAGAATTCATCAAGTTATGGCCCATGGTCAATTAGGAAAGTGATGATCTGCACTTGTTTCAAAACTGTTTGCCTTCTTTTCCACACATAAAACTATATTTAAGTTAAGCAAGTATTTTCTCTAACTTACTGTGTAGTAGTAGACCACCTGTGCAAAATTTTGTGCAATTTTATTTGAAATTGAGTTGTAGAAAAATTCAACAAGCTCCCCAGGCCTTTGAGTTGCATTTTGGAAGGTCACGTGACTCCTTCATCTTATTTCAGATCACAAAGTGAACCAAGCGTGGGGATAATGTGGTGCAAGGACCGGTGACAACTCATTTTGGCCTTGAAACATAAATCTTTCATGGTATTTTTTTCCTTCAATATTTTTGATCAAAAATTGGCATACTTAGTCTCAACAGAAGTCACTTTCATGTGGTATTTTTCGTTTGGAATAAAGGTTTGTAAATAATGTGAAAAAGGGAGATGAAAATGTGCTGGTGCAAGGACCGGTCCGGGACTGTACCGGTATGCCTAAATCAGAATTTTTATCGATATCTTTTGTGCGGAAGTGACGTCAGTAAGTCTAGCTTTTAATAGCAAATGAATTAATATTGCTTTATTTATACAATTACGCACGTTAACGTTCTCTCTTTATTGGATACCTCGAGTTGGATTAGGTCGAAAAACTTGACAAATATTAATATTAATGCTAGTGGACCTTGAAGCACGTGGTATAACAGAGGCTCGGTCTGGAAAGCATGAGAACGCAATCCGCATATATTAATTTGAATCAGGAGTCTGCGGTATCTATCGGAGAAGTCGAGGCTCGGCAGTTCAAAAACCCTGTGAGGACCCGGGTTAGTATATAGGTACAAAGCCCGAGGCTCCGGTAGACAGTAGAAAATAAGTGGACGCCGGCAGAAGAGACTGTGCGAATTCGAAATGAAGTTGAATGGACTCGTGAGCACGGCGCCTGTACCAGATGCGGAGCAGTTGTATAGAAAATAAGGGTGTGTTCGGCTGCAATTTCTCGTGCGATCGTGATCTCACTCTATCGCGATTTGCACAGGTCACAAATCGCGATAGAGCAAGAGATACAGCTGCACCGAACACCCCAGAATCTGTTTTTGTGATAGAGTAGTTTTTCGTTGTAGTACAAATTAAATTTATCTTTCACATATTGTGCCACCCTTCTGCTCGCCCTTCTGCCCCGGCTGCCCTAGCATGACGGTTACCCGCACTTCGTCTGCTAAGAAAAAACTTGACAATCAGACCAAGCGGCATGCATTGGTGCGAAAGACAGCCCTTTTTGCCTGCTTTTCTGCTGCTGTGGCTGTTCATTCAGTTTCGGGCATGTTTGCAAAAAAACCCTTGAATAATTCAAAATTATCTGGTCCAGAGTGGGTAGCTGAGCTTCGAGAAGGGCATCCTAGTCGGTTCAAAAGGGCAATGGGTGTGAACAAGCATGTGTTTGAAAAGTTGCTGGGTATTTTGGAGGCGAAGGGGGGCCTTTGTGATTCAAAGCACATGCGTACAGATGAGCAGTTGGCAATTTTTTTGTACACTGCTACATCAGGCGAGTCAAACCGGAGGGTCCAGGAACGATTCCAACGAAGTGCAGATACTATTTCAAAGTAAGTTGATTTAAAGTATATTTGACTTATTAAATTGAATAGATTTCCAGATACTTTCATCGCATCCTCAATGCCCTAATGTCAAGCAACATCTACAATACATATATCAAGTTACCCCGAGAATCTGATCCCACCCCTCCTGAGATCCAATGCAGTCGTGGAAAGTTGTTCCCATACTTCAAAGATTGCCTTGGAGCTCTTGACGGCACGCATATCTTTGCAAAGCTACCTGCTGAAGACCGACCTCGTTATCGTAACCGGAAGGGAACTGTATCACAAAATGTACTTGCCGCCGTGTCATTTGACATGAGGTTCATTTACATTCTCAGTGGTTGGGAAGGCAGTGCAGCTGATAGTGCAATTCTCGAGGATGCCAGGACCAAGGATTTTTTAATCCCACGTTCAAAGTTCTACCTTGGTGATGCAGGCTTTCCTGCTAGCCCATTGATTCTTGTTCCTTATCGTGGAGTTCGCTATCATCTGCGAGAATGGGCAGCAGGGAGACAGAAGTATGTAGTGTACTGAAGAAACTCCAATGCATCTTACCAAAATAATGCTTACAGGCCACAAGACGAGAAGGAGTTATTCAATTTGCGTCATGCTCAAGCTCGTAATGTTGTTGAGCGGACATTCGGTGTCTTCAAGAAGCACTTCAAGATCTTCGCAACAGCTCCTGATTACTCCATCACCACACAAGCTGGTCTTATCCAGGCCCTATGCGTTGTTCATAATATTATCCGAATTTACGACCCAACTGACATACCAGAGATACAAGACTTTGATGCAGAGGAGATTGACATGGCACATGGAGAGCGAGGTGGAGTATCAGGTCAAGCGGAGAAGGCACAGGCAGAGAACTTACGAGATGAATTAGCGAAGCAGATGTGGCTAGATTATGTAGCAGAGCGTCAGAGGAGACAGAATTGACGCAGATAGGGACACCATGTATGTTGTTGGCTCTGGTATGTAGACGGGCTCAGTAATGAAGACGAGAGTGAGGACGCTGATACGGAAGACGTCGAAAGGATATCGCTGCTAAAGCGGAGCCGGGCAGTTCACGAGCGTCCCCTGTCATTGTCCTCGACAAGGAGTCAGATACTACTGCGCTCACAGCAAAGCCGCTACCGGTGACTTCCGACTCCATAATCGGCAGTGCCTTGCGCAGAAATGAAGATGGAACTGTGCAAGAGCCAAAGGTGGTGAAACGCCTGGTAAAAGGTCCTCAAGTCAGTGACCTCGTATGATTTATAATTTATGATGCTCAACTCATACACAACATTAGACCGCGTTCAAAGGCTGGGGGAAGCATCCGCATACTAGTACAGAAGAGCCGGACATAGAGAGCGACAGCTCTTTCGATAGCTCCGATTCAGCGCTTGACTCGTCCGAGAACGAAGGTAACTTGGAGGAAGAAGACAGCGAAGATGCAGAATCTAGCGGTGGAAACAGCGATAAGTCCGACGGCAAAGGCGGGTCAAGCTCAGGCGAAGAGAAAGTGGCTCAATCTTCGTCGTCAAAACGCAAGCGTATGGGCTTCAAGGATTGGGCAGTGCTTCAGCTCAGCACGGCGAAGGGTACATTGCGCCGCCTCTCACAGAAGGAGATAATGCTAGCACTATCGCATTTCCATTGGCACCATCCCCAGGGACGAAAAAGCCTCGCACACCGCTTGATGGCCCTCACGAGATGCGCGGGCCTCTGGGCGAAGATCTGTCTCTTCCGGATACTGCACTCGCACGAGAGCTTAACCCGCTGTATTCCGTGAGAGCAGGTAAACTGCCAGCTTCGCAGAAGACTAGTCTGAAGTTTGTAACCGTGAAACGTTCCGGTAACGTGCAGGCAGCGCACCTTGAACTCCTTATCCTCGCTGAAGAGCAGCTGATCGTCGAGGCCGTACGTCTGAATTCCGTTATCGTCCTATGTGGTGCAACAGGCAGTGGGAAAACGACGCAGGTGCCACAATTCTTGTACGAAGCCGGGTTTGGCTGTCGTGGAAGTGGTATGATCTTTGTCGCATTTGACTACAGCGCTTGATCTTGACGTTGCATTATTTTCTAGATAATTCGGGTATGACACCAAGGATGTCGTTGGCTCTGGTATATAGTCTTCATTGTCCACACGTGCTTGATCTTCATTGTTGTATGGTGGTTTAGACGATGACTGACATTTCCTATATTGAGAGCATACTAGAAAAATAGAACTATGCGTACTTGTGCTTATCGAGGGCCTTCTGCAAAAATGCAGTACGCGTGGTCTTCTTCGTCAAGGCTAGATATGCATCTGCAATATCTGTCCTCTCCCTGATCATATCTGCGACCTCAACCATTTCCGTATCCGACAGCTCCTCGTCTTGTTCAATTGTACGAATAGCAGCTGTCTTGCGCTGCGGCGATGTCTGTGGGATCTGGGAGCTTGTTTCCTCAGAGGTAGCAGTCATCACGCCGACAACAGTCTCGATTGATTCACTCAAGGCGAAAATAGCGGCAGCACCTGACTGACAACTTTTCTTCTTTGGAATGCTTGCTTCATCTTCATCAGGTGTGGCTAGGCATTTCTGCGACAATATGGCATCCTCCTGTAAAGAACAAGTCAGCATTGACCGCATACTTTACATTCCTGTATGATGTCTTGGATGCAAGTATGTTGCTCCGGTGACAGGATCTGTGATATTCATAGTGTCAGGTGTGGACATACCTTACTAGCTGCGTGCACCATGGGATTGACTGATTCAAGCTCGCCCTCATTCTCCTCATCTAACCCTTCCCCTATAGCTATATCAGCATCCATGTTCATAGTGTTTGTACTAGTGCTCGTGCTCGTGCTTGCGTTCATGCTTGCTCTTGCAGATGCGCGACCAGGCCTGAATGCACTTCTACCATCAGCAACGACACTGTCTACCAGGTCTGCCATGTCGTCGTATAGTGGAAAGGCTTTTTTTCGCCATGGTTTTGCCTTAGGATGCACCTGTTATGTTTGAGTCGAACAGAACAATAGTAAAGGCAAAACAAACAGCTCACCTGAAGATACCGTTCCCATACATCTCCTGCAGCCGTCACAACCTGAAGATCTGGGTCCCAGCCAAAGCCTGAGGCCTCACGCAACTTCTTGACCTCACGGTATTCAGCCTTGAGCTACCAGTGGAATGAGCAAACAATGAGAAAAGAGAAATCATACGTCAATAGGCTGAATACTTACACGTTGATAACGTGCCTTCACAGGACCGACTCCCTTCTGTGGCCCACCACTGTCCTTCTCAGTGCCTGCCAATGCGTCAACAGCATTGGTGTAGGACTGTGGTTTCCACCCATTCTCAGCCTGCAGGCCATCATCCTTCGCTCTTTTGAGTACTTGGATGAGAGTGGCCTCTTGGGCCGTGTTCCAGATGCATCTGTCATCAGCAGGCATAGGCGAGTTGTGCACAGAAGGAGCAAAATGGAGGTCAGTCTTCACAGAGTTGCAGTAGTAAGAAAAGACGTACCAAAATATATGTAGATGGAACTCAAAAGTGGGCCAGCCCTGTTTTTTGTCCTTAGCACGCATGTTGGGGTCACAGAAAGAGATACGCGGTTGCAATAGAGGCAGCCGAACGCACCCTCTATCACAACATCAGAAATCATGATCGCACGCGATCGTGATCTCTTTTTTGGCGGGGAGTATCTCACGAAAAATTGCAGCCGAACACACCCTAAGCCACCTGGTGACATCAGCAGAGGGTCGTTATTGATGATCATACCGGGGAATGGAGAGATGCTCACGGAGTGGAGAGTTTACAGAAAGATGGGAGCTCGTTTTATGAGAATGACGCAGCGTGTGCTTATTTCAAGCTAGACAAGACGCGAAAGTATCTCTGAAACGCGACGTCTGTGAAGCAAGACGTCAGTTAATAACGAGCCAGCTCGACTTGTAGGTCTGGATAATCGAGTAGATGGTTCACTGAATGGAGAGTAAGACATCCTGACACGGCTGCGATGTTGACGAATTTGACATCGCATCAGCGCATATGTGATGTTACCGAGTCGGACTCAGATAAAGAATGCACCGTATTCCAGTTGGCAGAGGAAGGTGTGGAAGGAATTGCCTGAGACTAGACGTGTTGAAGACCTTAGGACTGCAGTTACAGGTGGAAGCGGAGAGTCGAGACCGGGTAAAACGCCTAAATTCAAATCTACTTCTCCTTCCAGGTGTGGAAGTCTTCAAATTTCCAGAAGCGCCGCGTGTCACGAAAGGTCACATGGTAAATTAACTTAGTGTCGGCATGCCTTTCGATTTCCGTCGAGATTTGGGCTCATTCCTTCTGTCTTTCTTTCATTCCTCCCCCTCTTGCATCTCTCCTCCATTTTTTTGACGAAGAATTTGATAAGGATACTAAGGACAACTGGCGTCTGAACGACAGTTTTCCCCATCCGTCTCGAGAACTTGCTCACACGCGCGCGGACGTCTGTCTTAACTGAGCTACTTGCGGGCTATTCAAAACCCGTACATCACCTCGGGGCCATTCTGTCCCTTTGCTACTTGGTCGTCAACATACAGAGTCTCCAGACGGTGGGAGGAGCTTGGAGTCGCGTAAGGAGCGCGGCAGAGATAACTGGAACGAATTGCTGGTGCTGAGCTGTGGGCGCCGGTGCCCCCAGCGGTTCCGAGTTCAACGGACGGTACGTCTGCTTTGCAAGACGCTTTTCGTATGCTTGAGAGTCTGCCCGAGCAAAGGCGGGGTTCAACAGCAAAGTTCTGCTGTTGCTGCACTCCTCCTAGTCAGCGCGTTCAGTTGTTGGACGCGCTTTGCTTGTTTTGCGCATTTATTTCGTTATATCTTTTTGCCCGCACTCCGCCCTTGCATTGTTCGACGGGACCTTTGTTATTCGCAACGCTGCTGGTTATCCTTCGTTCGACCTCGAAAGATCGTGCTGACGGAGGACGATTCAATTTCATTTTCTACAGGACTGTTTCAAGTATCGTGGCGTAGCCAATATCTATTCAAATTCATTTCCTTGGATACATTCTCTGCTTGTTTGGACGCCTAGGCAGATTTCGATTTGAACTGGTGAGTCTCTTTTGGCCTTGGCTGGACTGTCAGCCACTTCACCTTGTCTCTTTCTTCCTATTCTCGACCACATCACACACACTCTATTCTCTCTGTCTCTCATTTGGCGTCAGCCGCATTCACATTTTCTACTTTGTCTACTGCTTTGGGACACCGAGCGGCCGTGCATGGAGACATTTACCACCTGGCTGGGTTCTTTATTCTCTATAAGTCTGAACCGTTCAGGTGGCGGCGACGACGACGCGACCTCGTCTGCGTCTTTCTCTTCGCTTTCCAGCAGTACCACCGTGCACATCATCCGTCTCGAGTCCTCTCCGTCTGCTTCTGACATTCTCCGCCCTCCGTCTTCGCAGTGGTTGTCATCGATTCTGCTCTTGTTCCCCACTGCGTACGCCTATACCGCCTATCTTCACCTCTCGCTTTTCTTCTCATTTTTCTCGGGGTTTCTTGTCGTTATTGGGTCTGGTGCCACGACGCTCACTCTCCGTGTCTCTGCGTTCTTTACAGGTATCATCGGTTTAAGTGTCCCTCCTTCATTCGCACCGCGGCTTGGCTCTCAACAAGAACAAGACACGGACATGCCGTACATTGTACCGTCTGCAGCGTCTTCCTCCTCTCCTGTCTCTTCTACTCCTCCACACTCGCCCTCGCACCCTCCAATAATACTCACCATGGCGCTTGCCAATCCCGCCCCCGTGCCCCTACACACCCCGTTCACGTCTCCAGCTTTACCCACTTCACCATCACTCGCCTCATCTTCCGCATTCAACTCCCAGTCCTTCGGTTCTGCTACGAAAGGGATGGGTTATCTCTATATGTCGCCACACGCCCCGCCGCTCGTGAAAGCGCTCTCCGACAGCAATACACCTACAGCCTCCCACCCATCCAGCCCTTCTAGCTCAAGCGCGTGCTCTACCCCCTCGCGCAGCTCTCCACCCATGCGCCGTACCGCGTCGGCTTCGAGTGCCTCACCCATCCCCAGCGCGTGCCGCTTTGCGAACACGGCTGGTTGCAGTTTGCCGCGCATCCCGCGGAGGCGCGGCGGTAGTACGATGTCCTTGAGTGAACAGCAATCTTCTGCGCCCGCTGATCAAAATATAGCGCAAGCTCAGAGCACGCCGCCTCGCGGGCGCACGCGCTCGCGTTTTGTGCTCGGAGGTGAAGAGGAGAGCGGGAGTGGGAGTGACGGGGAACGTCGGCGGGAGAAGGCAAGAGGGAGGGACAGGAATGGGAAGGACGTAAATGTGGAAGTAGACGAGCGAGCAGCCCGTAAGCGACCCATCAGCGCTGAACGCTCGACGTCGCTGAAGATCGTCCCTTCTTCCTCTCCCTCTCAAGCTTCATCTTCCGCAGTAGGCTTGTCTGAACTCGATCTAGACCATTCGGAGTCAGGCTCAGAGTGCGCGACACCGACGCCGAGCAGCATGGAGCATAGTCGACGCGCACACGAATGCGCGTTGCAGTTGAAGGCTACGGCGGAGATTGAAGAGCTCAAAAGCGTCGGTGGAGAGCCGAGCATCCCTGGCATTGCGCCGCGCGCTCGTAGAGGACGAGGTAGGGAAGGTGCACGCAGGTTGACATTTGAAGATGACTTGGAAAATGAAGTTCGTGCAAGTCTGTTTGTTCTGTAAAATCTGCTGCTGACGCGTTTCTTGATAGCGGGATGAGACCTCGACCGTTGCGTTTCCTTCGTCTAACCCGCCAAGTCCACCGCCATCTATAGCGGTTGCTGCCCCGACTCCAGAAGTAACGCCTTTCTCGTCACCGCAGCAGGATACCAACTCGAAAGGCCTTGCAGACAAAAGGGCTAATGCAGGCTCACTGCGTCTGGACTTCTCGTTCGGAGGTCCGTCTTCGGAGGCAAGGGGACTTGGTATCGATATGGAGAGCGCCCTCTCTGGCGGCCACGTCCGTACGCTCTCCGAATCTGCTTCACTGAACAGTGTACCGCTCATCCGCAAGAAGTCTGGTGAAGTTGTTAGGTCGTCGCTCAAGTCGCGCTCGTCGTCTGCAGGCGCCGCGCACCACCGTCCATCGCTCTCGCTCGGCGACATCGCGTCACTGGCAATGCCTAGCCCAAGTGTCAGTGCACCAGCTACTCCGGCGACTTCAGGAAAAATGGTGCATTTCGACAAGCATCTAGAGCATGTGAAGGTGTTCAAATCAACATCGAAGCCTGCGGCGGTGAGCCGCAATGGGAGCCCTACGCTCGAAGACACGACGAGCGGAGGGGAGGGTGACTCGGCGTCGGAAGGTGGGTCTTTGACAGGCTTCATTCCGCGTCCGCGTGCGAGACGCCTCGTCCCCGGTGGCTCGACGAAAGAGGAGGAGGAAGCGGTGCGCCGCGTACTGATGATGCGCGTGTTGAACATGCCCCAGCGATCGGCGGAGATGGATGAAGCGGATGTGCGACTAGAGGGCTTACATCTAGCCGATGATGCGGCGAGCGTGCAGGGTATCGTACGCGTGCGGAATATCGCATTTGAGAAGAGCGTCGCGGTGCGCTTCACTTTCGATGGTTGGCAGACGACGAGTGAAGTTATTGGGCGCTGGGCGGAATCGTGTGTACCGCGAAATCCAGCTCCGCTCCTGTCGACTTCCAGGCCCAGGTCCATCTCGACTCCAATAGCCGGCACGAAAACAGATGAGCCTCCTGCACCGACATTCGATCGCTTCTCGTTTTCTATCCGTCTGACGGACATGCTACTGCGCATCGACGAAAAGACACTTGTTCTCGCGGTGCGCTACTGTGCAGCCGGGCGTGAGATGTGGGATAACAACGGGGGGCAGAACTATCGCGCTGTGTTCGAACGGCGTGTGCAGCATACGCTCACGCTCGCTGGCTCTGCGGTTGTTCCTGCAAGCCCGGATGCGGGTAAGGAGAAAGGCAAGAGCGGCGAGACGGGAAGAAAAGTGGGAGGCAGTGGTAGGGCTTCTTCAGGTGCTGCTGTCACGGATGGTGGGAACGTGGGCTCGTTGGGCCCGAGTCTGCACAACGCGCTGGACAAGGTCGTCACTGGAACGAACTCGAAGCCGAAGGATGATGGAACCTCTTCGCCTGCGAAGAAGACCTCTGATCTTGCTTCGCGCTACGACCTCGACGTGTCCCTGAAGAACCACTCAGCCTGGAGACCATCGTTCAATCAGTCACAGACATGGGCGGGCGAGGGACGGGCCCGCGACAGCGTGTATCCGCGCGCACCTATGCCTTGGTCGAAGACGCGGTACGGATCCCGCGAGGGTTCCAGGCAATCATCGATGGCCTCGACGGGAGATTTTTCCAAGTCTCGACCGTTTGAAAGTCATAATCTGAGCTTCAATGCGCGCGGACTCACGCGTGGATCGCCGCGAGACGTTGACCGTGATACAATTGATGACTCGGATGTCGAGTGGTTCAGCCGAGCACGCTTTGCGGCCTCGGACAGCGCGAACACCCCCGACGGCGAGCCTTTCCCGCGTTATCACGGCGGCGGAAATAGGTTCGTCTCTCCCCCTGCAAGTTGGGTGGCTTCTACCCCGGAACCACATGTTCGTAATCATCATCGCTCGTACTTCGACTCATGGGCGACGATGACAGGCTCCTCGCGTGGCTTTGGCGCTGGTAGGGCACGGTTAACGCCCCCAGGTACACCTGATTCACTGTCAACTTATCGGACTCTATCGGACTCGGATGCGGATGCTTTGCCTTCGACAAGCTCTTCGCGTTCGGTGACGCCGAGTGCCGAGTATCCGCCTGCTTCGTCTCCTGGACGTCACTACTCGTTTCCGCCTTTGATGCCTCTCGGGAATGGAAGCGGGGCTGGTGGTCTTGGCCTTTTGACATCTCGACCTTGGGGTCGGGACACAGGAGACAGTGAGGCGTCAACTCCCTCAATCACCTCTGTCTCGTCACCGACGATGACCGCTTCGCCATCCTCACCGCCAGAGTTTTCGACGCTGGCACCGATGGCGCATATCGGCTCGACAGCGTTCCCAGATAGTGCTTCGGTGGACTCGAATAGTTATAAGGCCTTTCTGAGCAGGTGCGTCGCAAATTATCTCATTGTTATCCACTCACGCTTATTCTTTACTTCTCCCTTTTTCTCCGTGATAATGTAGCTTTTGCTTCTACCGCGGTTCGGATGGTCAGCTCGGCATGCCGGAATCGGAGATGCCTCGCACGCACTCGGTGTCGAGTATCGAAGAACTGCTATCGTCACCTTCGCCATCATCGACAGAAGCGTTTCCGCTTCTCAAGGGCCCGGCTCAGATGCCTGCTGGAGTAAGCCCTCGTGCGACGACTCCAACTACTCCTCCCGCGAGCCCTGGTGCAATGCCGTCGCCGCCGACATCTGCGGGGATCCTGGAAACAGAGAGCGCGATGTCTACGCGCGTGCGTGGCTAATAACGCGGACATCTCTCCAACCTCTTGACTTCATCCACAAAACACGCCTCATTCTATTTATCCGGCGGGCCGCACGAGTCTCATGATTTATTTACGATAGATGCAAGGCCTTAATACGATACGCTCCTCTCATATTTTGTCTCCTTTCCAAACTCCTCCCCTACCACATCATTATTCCGGCTGTTGACTGTCTTGTTTGTCTGTACCTTTGTACGTCATGTACACAAGGACTTTCCACGCATCTCCACTTGGTTTCTCCTTGAATTTTCTCATCACCAATCTAGCCTCGAAACACGAACATTCTTCTGTAGTTTAATTTCTCTTTTCTTTAGCATGATCATGAGTTATGATACGTACGATATATCTGTATGGTTTATTGTGTATATTCAATTATTTGACGTCTTTGAATGATTACGAGAAATAGCATCAAGATCAGAATCTGGAGCAGTGAGTCTCATGCGACCAGATCGCATGTTCCGGATGATTATTGACAAGAGCAAGTTGATGAAGGAGCAGCTCCCGTGGAAGATGCAGCTGAGGTTCCGGAACTGGTGACTCCGGCGGGCAGAGTAGGTGATAACTCGGCGCCAGGAGCCAGCATCGGCGACGTCGTGTCGGTGACGCCTGGAGCAGAAGTCGGCGATGAAGCAGTGCCCGGGATTGAGATTGCAGACGAGCTTGAGGTGCCACCTGGGACCGATGCTGAGGACGAAGAGACTCCTGGGACTGATGCCGAGGATGTTGTTGCGCCTGGGACGGTGGACGATGTACCACCTGGCACCGAGGCCGATGACGATGAAGCTCCAGGGACGGAGCTTGAGGAGGGTGAGCCTCCAGTAGTTCCAGTGCCTCCGGTACTAGAGGACGAGGTCGGCGCACCACCCGAGGTAGAAGTAGAGCCTGATCCTGATGAGCCTCCGCTAATTTCTATTGTTGTTTGAAGTTATAGTTGGACTACGCGGCGACGCGGCGGTCGTGTAATGATGCGCACGTGACGTTCAAGAAGACAACAAAGAATTCACGTTTGACCTACTTGAGCTCTGAGGCAAACGGATAGCGGTCATGTACAAATAAAGTAGGTATTCGTACTGTAGAAATTAAGCAAAAAATGATAAGAAAAAAGGGTGGAATGAGAACCGGCTCCCATCAAACTAAAAACTCAGCTGATCGGCCAGCAACGATCGAGCTTGTCATTCAAGTACTTCAATCCTTGAAGCTCCATTCTCCCGTCAGAACCTGAGCGGCTTCATTCCCAAAGACGTTGAAGAGAGTTGGTGTTAAAATCAGACCTGGATACGGACACTCTGGGCACTAGAGTTCAGGTAAGTTCTACGTCGTGAATTACCTGGAGTCGTGAGGCGAAACTTACTTCGCCCACGATGGTGGCATCATGCGATAGACCGTTCACAGTTATTGTGATCTGTTTGTTACAGTACTCTCCGTTTCCAAATTGCTATTTGACTTTGGTCAATGACTTTGCTGCCGAAGGAATGCCTGCTTACCTTTGAGTTCAAGGCAGCAGTCTGCATGGCATTGTATCAGCTTCCACAACATTCAGTTCTGCGAAAGATCACTCACAAAATCGGAGTCCGAATTCCTCTGTCCGCATCCCTTTATGCTAAGTTTGTAGTATTGAGATCATATACACTGTCTGTGCGTAAAGTCGCACTTACTAGTACAAGCTATCAGCATAATCAACGAGACGAGCGTTTCGGAAAGGACCGCTGGACCCAGAGGGTACACCACCACTAGACCTTGACGACAGATTAGACGAAGTAGCCGTCGAGGAAGTAGCCGCATTCTGGGGCAATGCAGCTATTGGCAGGACAGCCGCAAGGATGAATGTGCTGAGGAAAGTCCACATAATCATTCTTGAAGAGTAAATTTATAAAAGAGTGTCTAGAAACTTGAAGACCTTATCGACGTTAAGGAAGACAGATGTTTGGTATGTCCCTTTAGCCTGCTTGCAAGCTCTTATAAAGTTATGTAGAGGGCGTCTACAAAGTGATACCGCTGAAGTAAATGACCTCTCTCATTTGTTGTCTACAGCAAAGACGCCCCAGGGCAATCGACCTTCTGCAATATGACAAAGATGTTTTATTTATGCGGTACATTTCGCATGTGTGCTACATTCAACTGCTGGCTATGGACCTGCCAAGACAATCCTTTGCACTCTGGCGAGGAAAGTAAAGGTTGGGAGGAAGTGAGATGCATTTTATATTTCCTTTCCTCATTTTTCTTTAGTATGTTTGCTGCAGTTCATCCAGAACACACACACACTGTCACTGTCAAAGTAGATACACAAACATATCAGGAAAAACCTCCCATGCGGAAAATCATGGAATAATAATAGAATGGAATATACCTGGTAGATGGTTTATTGTGTGTATTCAATTATTTGACGTCTTTGTTGTGGGAATTTGGGGAAAGAGATGCAAGAAGGGATGCGTTTTTCATCATGATCGCCGCATCCATACCGCTCACTTTAGACTTCATTCATCTGACACATTTCATATCTCATCCACTTCCCTAGGTATGTCGATGCGTTGTCCGAAGAACTAGTACTGAAAAGAGGAGAGTCACATTTACCATCACGGGTGCTTGCTATCCCTCTTTTCACCAGCAAGCCCAGATTTAAAGTGGAGACTACATCGCGCTGTGCAAGGACAACACGGCGTATCTAAATTGAAATGTACCCCCCTGCTCCATTCGCCAAGGCGTAGTTATCAACTGAGCTGAACATCGATTCAATGACTGCACAGAGTTACACGTCGCCCGTACAAGCGCCAGGACGAAACTAAGAAAAAGCAGATGCATTCCTCCCGAATTACGGCCCAGAAATTTGAGAGAAAGAAGTCGATGCGCTCCACTGAGAAAATTATGTCAGACAATTTGCGAAGTCTGGCTATTGACACCTTTCGTTCGATAGATGCAGTCAGTCAGGGTGATGCAACAAGACATAAGTTATAAGTTATTATAATGCACAATACATATACGCTTCTCCCAGTAATACGCGTTCCACCCTATGAGATGTGGGAAACAGTGACAGCATGATGAGGTGTGTGGACGGAGACGCATGCTATGCAAAACAACTTTCCGCTCTCCCCCAAAAATGGAATGCTCCTTAACCAAGATGTCATGTACTGTGCGGGAGAGCCGGTAATGTACAGCAGAGCACCCTGAGTTGAGCCAAATCAACAGACTGCGGTTCTCATTCATGCAGAAATGCTTACCCGAAATGGCTAATTTGGGTCTTTCTACACCGCCCTACAACTGAATGGTGCTATCTAACATTCAACATGTCATATTGATCCAGGCAGAATACCCTGAAATAAATTTCCTGGTTAGGTAGCATCGGTAAAAGATGAAGTGTAAACGCACCAACAAGCCAAGGAGGAAGCCCAGGGTCTGGAGACAGTGGATGGGCGGTTTTACGCCTGTCTGGCAGAGAGTACGACAAACCAAGAGCACAGTCTACGGTAAACGCCTACAGTCAATCGTGGATGTAAGCAAATCAAGTGATGAAGAAAGCCGATCTTTCAACGCGTCCGCAGAGAAATTTACTGAAAGACATACAGTGATGGGTAGGTCAAACTGTTGAAGTCATGCTATGTGCGACGCGAGGTCTGACGTTGAGTTCGAGAAAGCAAAGAAGAAGTGCCTGCCGATGCCGTATCCTTGGACAAAGGTCGTGCCACTGCCAGAGCAATGAAGGCTTTCCTCGATGCTTCCGGTCTCTGGTAATTGTGTCAATGCCGAGGCCGAGCAGATTTTCATTTCTTCAGAAACCGCAGCGTGGCGACTAACTTCCACACCTATATCTCTTGTGAAACCTTGACGACTAGACAGAATCATCTCGCCTATCTCAAGCTTATTATGTCGCAGGCATAAAACACCAAGTACAGGTCAGCCTGGTCCACCATAACTCCATGTCGTTGATGATGCACTCGTAGATATGGTATTCCAAAATGTACTGTTTGTTCTAATCACTGCTGCTCGACTCCATAAAGAAACGCGACGAGTACATATCTTGCAACTAATAGCTAGACTCTATCAAAGATGCACTTATAACTTGTGCCACCATATGCCAGAGAATTACACGTGCACATCTGATAACTTGACATCTATCTGTGCAATATCTGTGTAATACTTCCTGGCTAAGGCGATGCAACGGAAGGTGCTAGTTCCGTCAAGATCATGGAAGTGTTGATGGATGCTTAGAGTGAGGAACGATCTGGAGAATCAAGTATCTTTCATCTCGGCCTCATTAAATCCAAGTACTGACTGTACACTCCTCTTTATTCTGAACATGTCTTCTGAGCACCATAGGGATTTTGGCAGCTCAGTATGAGAGGAACAGGAAGGTCTCAATACTGAAAACCTGTTCCAAGCCAGCGACCGCGACAAGTGAGTCGTGCATAGCATTTTGCAGCCTTTTCATCAGGTGATGAAAAACCGTTGCCAATTTTAAAAGTGCACATGGACTTAATCTTAGCGCATCAGAGGATGCTCGACTACACATTAAGCCATGGAACGAGCATGAGGGTATCAATCATTGTGCAGACTCTGGACTGGACGACCAGGTGTCATACAAGTACCATTCACGCAAATGTATGTGTGCGATTGATACTCCTTACAGCCTTTTTCATAAGTCCTGCGACACGTGCATGTCACGTGAAATGAGCCACATCAGAGCCAAAGTGTCGAAAAATTAGAATGAATGCCTATTTTCTCTGTGAATTCTGCACAGTACCTGCTCATTAAGTACTCAAAAAAAAGGCACGGTTCTCAGGAGAAGAATTATGTAAAATATGGAGCAATAAATTGACTGTGTAGGTGGGTGGAGATCAAACAAGTGCAGCTGGTCTGTTCTCTCACCCATTTCCACTGAGATTCAAAACTTATGGCTCCCCTACATCTACCTATAAAATTCTTTCCTGTATCTGTAAATTAAGTATATGACTATACCAACATCTCCTGCAAGTTTGAAGCCAATCCATTCAGTATTCATGGTCCAGCAGCAAGATTTGTGTTCTACTCTGCAAGACCTGTTGTGAGAAAAGGAGGGTGGAAAGAGCTTGAAGTGGAACACAAATCTTGCTGCTGGACCATGAATACTGAATGGATTGGCTTCAAACTTGCAGGAGATGTTGGTATAGTCATATACTTAATTTACAGATACAGGAAAGAATTTTATAGGTAGATGTAGGGGAGCCATAAGTTTTGAATCTCAGTGGAAATGGGTGAGAGAACAGACCAGCTGCACTTGTTTAGTCTCCACCCGCCTACACAGTCAATTTATTGCTCCATATTTTACATAATTCTTCTCCTGAGAACCATGCCTTTTTTTTTGAGTACTTAATGAGCAGGTACTGTGCAGAATTCACAGAGAAAATAGGCATTCATTCTAATTTTTCAACACTTTGGCTCTGATGCGGCTCACTTCACGTGACATGCACATGTTGCAGGACTTATGAAAAAGGCTGTAAGCTCGGTGAGCTCAACATGCCAACAACACCTGTCCTATTTTCTTATCATCTCATAGTCCCATAGGATGCAGAGAGTAGACACATAGACAATTGTGCATAGATACGAACCATCCAAGCATTGTCGCCTTTCCTGAGGCGGAAACGATGAAGCTGCATAACACTGCTTGAGGGAGAGACTGGCATAGCAGAGTATCCCCTTTGCACATCTGCATTTGCAAACATCTATTCTCTATCCTTGCATTTTGCTAGTATTTTCTACTTTCTTATTGCATATTGACGTACATCTCATTCATTGTATCAGACCAGAACGAGGCCTTAGGGAAGAAGTGTCAAGACTGGCTTTAAAGGTGACACACAGCACGTGCAGAACTGATGCAATCAGACACTAGAGATGCCAGCTGCAAATGCTATAGATACATTGATTGTCACCAGAGTGTGGAATAAAGCCATTAGTCAACAGATTACGGCTCGATAGTGTACGCATTCCAACATGTTCTTATGAAATAGCACTGACGAATGACCTTGACTTTGTACGTTGGTGCAGTTGAATTATTCATGAAGAATAATTGTATCGAATCGTCTGAGTCTCATTACCACTGTCAATCCCACGCTGTTCGCAACACTTACCTGCTGTTCAATGAACTTTAAATCTGATCCTATCGTTTGTGACCGTCTTCACTTTTAACATCTGCACTCAGCGGACACGTACCAAGCATGGATTTTCCTTTACATTTCATACAAGGTGAACTTCTTGGATAAATGATTCATTTAGAAAATGGGAATCACAGAAGGTGGAGGAGGTATGCGGGCTATCACTCTACATAAACCTGAAAGTGCAGACAAATCCCAGTCTTGTCACTAGATTGTCATACCTACAACTCAATGTTTCTTTACCAATGTTTCATCTACTTTCTTCCTAGTCCTCCCCTTCCTCTGCTTCCCCAGCTACCTTGACTACCATTGCAGCTAGAATTCTCTCAGCCTCTTCCTCCACCACAGGTACTAACAGTGCTACTGGCAACCTCCCCATTGTCATTTCCATCTCAAGTGGGAAGGCTAATGTGCTTTGTTCTAGATATAAATTGTTCAATTTTATTATGTTGTACACCTTTGGCAACAAAGGCATCGTATTTCTCCTCTATGAACTTCTTGCGTTCTGACTCATTATCATCGATAGCCCTTTGCAAATCATGAATTGTCTCATCTGAAACTTTGACACCATCGAGGACAGGGAGCTGGTTAAAAGTTCTGATTAGTACCCTGTGACATGCTTCATTATTTTGCACTGCTGACCTCATAGTTGTACCTTCTTGAGGTGCCAATAATAAGGAACATGAAAGTACAAGCCCACCCTGGTGCATCATTCCCTGTCTGTGTCATGAGCCTACATATCTCTCCTTCATATTTTCCAGTGAAGCCAGGCTGGCCTTTTTCTCTGTGATGTAGTTCATGGCTGCAGCCTTCCATGGGAACATGGTATTTGCAGGCTACTTCATAATCAAGATTCTCCTTGTCTGCAAGGCTCTTCCCTTCTTCCAAGCCAAAAGTGCTGAGAACTACTGTCTGGACAGTATTGTCAATGATGCTCTTCCCAATAACAATTTGAGGGTGAAATGTAGTATCAATATTATTATAGTTGTCAAGTGTTCTCAATTTTGAGCTATAGGCTTCCAATTCTTTGGCAGTCCCAATCTTCTCTACAAATAAAGATAGATTGTGAGAAGGGCCCATGAGAACATCACCAATATTGATAGAATTGTAGGGTTTGTGGATTTTCTTGATGGAATGATCAGATGCCTCAAGTTTGTGTAGATAGCCACTTTTTGTTTCTGGGTCTTCCTCTGTCTGTTTCTTCAGGCCTCCTGGAACATAAGTTCCTTGAGGTCTAAAGGGCTTTTTGGAAGCCTGAGAAGAGCTTTTGGATGGTTCAGGTTTGTCTAACTGTTTCTTCTCTTTTGCTTGATTCTGTGGAGAGTTAGCATCTAGAACAGAAGTTGTCCTATCTGTGGGCTTGGATGGCTTGCTTCCATGATCTGCCTCTTTCCTTTCCTTTTCTTGTTCTTGCTCTTTCTGTTTTTTCTTTTGTGCTAGAGTCTGATATACTGGCTGGTCTGGCCTTTTTCTCCTTGATGTATTGCTGTCAGTAGACATAGTTAATGTTGCTGGTGGTCAGGACAAGAGATAGGCCACCTGAGTCTTGAGTACCAGAGAACTGGGAAGATGATTCAAGATCTTTTCTCCTGAGGGAATGAGAACTTATACAAGTATATATCCTGGTTTGTGTTAGGCGGGAGTCCAGGAGACGACTCGGACTGGGCAGGCCTCAGCTGACTGTCATCTAGGACATGCTATACTCAAGCGGGGACTCAGAACACGCTATACTCAGGCTAGGTCGTCGCGGAGGTAAGAGGATTAATACAGGTCTAAACTAATACAAGGGGAATGAGTCTCACCTAGGTTGTCGCGGAGGTAAGAGGAAAAGCAGAACAGGGAGTTCATGCGATTCCTGAGACCTTATATAGCAGCGACCGTGAGACTATATTATCTAAAGTTACATAAATGAGTGGAATGGAACGAATGAAGGTCATGTGGAGGAAGTGTGGGAAATGATTGAAAAGATGATTAAAGATGATTAAATATAATGAAAAGGAGTGATTAAAAGAAAAGGAATGATAAAAGGAAAATAAAAGAAAGGAAAGGTTCGAGTCCTGACATTACCCCCCCCTCAAGGTTGGGTGTCCTGACCAACCCAGATCGCAGTCGTCTGGCTCGGTGTCGACGAAGCATGGGCGTAGTCATTGGCGAGGGATGTTGAGTTTTCGAGGGGCACCAGGGTGTTTTCAATAGAATTCAGCGATCGCCTCCTTTGCATTCTCGCCAAAGTCCATCTCGGGCTGCCAAGTCGGTTTATTGTAGCCAACCCACTTGACGAGGTATTGTAGCTTCCCTCGGTGCAGATGCGAGTCTAGAACTTCCTCAATCTCGTACTCCTCCTTGTTGTCGACAATGTCAGGTGGTGGCAGTGCTGGTTGTTTCTGGCTCTCGAAGGATGGTTTGACGGCGGGCTTTAGCAGGGCCTCGTTGAAGACCGGGTGGACCTTCTTCCATCGCTTGGGGAGCCTGAGTTTGTACACGCTAGCTCCCACCTTGTCGACGATCTTGAAGGGACCATACCATTTGTCAGTGAGTTTCTTTGTCAGCAAATCTGTGCTGATGTTTCGCCCATCGAGGAAAACCTTGTCTCCAGCCTTGTACTCCACCAAAGTCCCTGCTGTCCGATCATGGTAGCGCTTCATGTCATCTGCCGCCTTGACCAAGTTGTCCTTTGCAATGTGATGAGTCTCTTTGATGTGCTTCACAAATTCTTCCGCTGACATGTTGGCAGATGAGGTTTGTGTTGTGTCAAAGCTCAAGGGGTGACGTCCTGTGTTCGCATAGAAGGGGGACATTTTCGTTGCCGAGTGTTTGCGGTTGTTGTATGTGAACTCCGTGAGGGGGAGCCAGTCCTTCCAGTCCAATTGACGATGGTTAACGAAGAGTCAAAGGTACTGTTCGAGCTCCTGGTTAACGCGTTCCGTTTGACCATTGGTCTGTGGGTGATATGCCATCAATGGGTTGCCTTCGATGTGTAGGAGTTTGTACAGTTCCTTCATCATCAATGCGTCGAACTGCGTGCCTCGGTCATGGATGATCTTTTTTGGCAAGCCGTGGAGGCGGAAGACGTGGTCACGGTACAGCTGAGCCATGCCTTCTGCTGATAACTTCGTCGTTGTCGGGATCGCATGCATCTGTTTCGAGAACCTATCAACGAAGATGCAGATTGCATTGTGTCCCTTTGATTCTGGGAGCTCTCCGATGAGGTTGACCGTGACGATCTCCCAAGGGGCTTTGGGGACCACATTCAGATGGAGTGGTCTTGACCTCGATGCTCTCAAGGCTTTCATCTGTTGACAATGGTCGCATCCTTGGACGTATGTTCGGGCGTTGGAGAACATTGACGCCCACCAGAAATTGCGACGGACGAGCTCTACCGTCTTCAACGCCCCCGGATGACCAGCCAGTACCGAATCGTGACACTCCCACAACACGGCCTCCTTCATCGTCAATGGTACATACACCTTGCCTTTCATCCACCATAAACCGTCAACCTCTATCATACCTGTCAGCCTCTCCAACCCGCCCTGTGCCCTCTGCGCTTCACCCACTCGTTCTACCACCTCGTCGCGCAACATCCACACTACTCCACGGTTCAGCCACTTATCCTTGATGAACACGACACCGTCATTGTCATCCTTGCCCTGATTGTAGCCTGCCATACGCGATAGCAGATTGGCCTTGCCCATCGTCTTCCCCGACTTGTGTTCGAGGTGGAAGTCGAATTCTTCAAGTTTGGTCCGCCAGCGAGCTTGACGATAGCTCAGCTTCTGCACCGACCTGAAGTAGGTAAGGTTGGTGTGGTCGGACCAGATTTCGATTTTGTGGCGAGCGCCGAGGAGGTATTGCCACCACTCCTTGAGCGCCGAAACGATCGCGAGCATCTCCTTGTCGTAGATCTCGTAGTTTTGTTCCACCGGTTCGAGTGCCTCTGACCTGTAGGTGATCACCCTCCACCTTCCTTCCTGCTTCTGCAACAACACACCGCCGAGTGCAAAGTTTGATGAGTCCGCCTCCACATGGAAAGGGCCCTCGTCATTGGCGATGGCTAGGACTGGAGGTGAGCAGAGACGTTGTCTTAGCTCCTCGAACACTTCCTGCTGTTTGGTCTCCCATACCCAGTCCTTCTTGCCCATTAATGACATCAACGGTCGGACTACCTTGCTGTAGTCCTTAATAAACCGTCTCAGCCAGTTTCCCATGCCAAGGAACTGTTGCAGTTCCTTGAGGTTTCACGGGACAGGCCAGTTCGCAATCGCCTCCATCTTTGCTGGGTCGGCCTTGATCTCACCATTGCTGATGATGTGGCTGAGGTATTTGACAACCTTAGCATCGAACTTGCACTTTTCCGGCTTCAGGTACAGGCCATTTTCTTTGAGGATTTGGAGGACGCGCCTCGATGTATCAATATGCTCCTTGATGGTTTCCGAGAGGATCAAGATGTCGTCAAGGTATACGATGATCAAGTTAGCGTAGATCAGGTCCTTGAAGATATGGTTGATGAACACCTGGAACATTGCTGGCGCATTACAAAGACCAAAAAACATCACCATTGGTTTGAAGAGGCCCATGTTAGTGCGGAAAGCTGCCTTCCACTCATTGCCTTTGCAGATCCAGATGTTGTAGTACCCCCAGCAAAGGTCAAGCTTAGTGATGTACTTTGCTTTCTTGACCTTGTCGACGAGTTTGTCGATGAGAGGGAGGGGATACTTGTTCTTGATCGTACCGTCATTAAGCTTACGGTAATCCTGGATCGGGCGTAGTGATTTGTTGGCCTTCTTTATAAAGAAGAAGGGCGACGCCATGGGTGATATCGACCGTTGGATACAACCAGACTTCAAGTTCTCGTTGAGGAAGTCTTTTAGCGATTGCTGCTCAGTTGGCGTGAGCGGATAGATCTTGCAATCGCTAGGTTTGAAGTCGGGTTTCAAGTCGATGATGTGGTCCCAGGGTCAATGCTCTGGCAGCTTCTCGAAGCCTTTTTCACTGAAGACGTCGGGGTAGTCATTGAGGTATGCAGGCCAGGACGCCTTGTCCATTCGCACCTCTCTCACCCTCTTCATCTCTTCCATGACCTTCTCGACTCTCCGCATGTCCTCCTCCACAACCTTCTCGATCACACATTCGCTGGGACAGTGGGTGAAGTCAAGTGTACCTGTCCTCCAGTCAACCTCAGGGTTGTGACGTCGAAGCCAGTCATACCCTAGGAAGATGTTCGACGATGCAAGTGAGGTTACAGCAAGGACAATCTGTTCCTTATGGTGACCAATCATAAGTTCCACGTCAACATATTCTTTGATCAACCCAGCCTTGTTGTGGGTGCCATCGGCGTTGAGCACTGCAAGGGGTCAGATGTAATGCTTCGTCTCCAGCCCATACCATTCAACAAATCTCACATTGATGCACGATCCAGTACACCCCGAATCCACAAGGGCATGCGTGTCCACCTCTCTCCCTTCACTCTCCACATTGTATCCGACGTTCAGGAGGAGGTCCAGCTGGCGTCCGCCAGTTCCCCTCATGAACAGCTGCTTGTACTCATTCTCTTTGTTCACACAGGTGGGGACTTTGTAATCAGAAAAACCATCGACGTTGTTTGCATCTACATATTGTACAGACGGTTGGTTATATTTTATTGAGTCTGGATACGAGGCCCCTTGTTCTTCTTGGTCAGTCGCCCCGGTGGCTACGCCTGACCACTCGCAAAATCCTGCGAGTCGACGACCTCTTCGTCATTGCCTTCTTCCTCCACGTAGTCCTCCACCGTCATCTTTCGAGTGTCTACGACTTCCTCGAAGGCCAACTCCTTCATCGCTCCTAGCTCATTGGCGAGGAGGCGACGTTCGCCAGGCACCATCATCTGCAGCATATGCTGCACGATCATCTTCCCCTGCAGGCATGCATCCTTGAAATGACCGAGCTTGCCACAGATCCAGCATGCCCGTCACCATTGCACCTCATTCATCGAGACGTCCATTGGCTGGCCAGCCCCTCCAAAGGTGATGCCAGTCGCGTCGCATTTGTTGATGTGGGGGGCTGCAAAAGGACGACGGACGGGTGGCGCCTGCTGTGGTTGCGGGCACGTTGGGGGTAGTATACAGCCTCGTTGGATGGTGCGGATCTGCTGTTCACCATGATCAATTTCGACGGCCTTCTTTTTCCAGTCTTCGTACTTTGTTGGGACTGGCGTCGACCTTAGCACCCCACAGACCACCTCGATGTTCATCGCGCACTTTAGATGATCGCAGATGACACCATCGTCTGTCAGTTCCGCTGCCTTGATGATTACATCAAGATCTTGGAAGAACTCGTCAGCAGAGAGGTCCTTCTGGATCTTTTCTCGGAACTTCTTCAATGCCTTCTCTTTTCTGTTCGGGTCATCAAAGGAGGCATCCAGTCTTTCCTGGAACCTTGCCCAGCTATCCGTGAAGCTCACAATGCCACTCGTCGTGAACTCCTGGACGTAGTTTTGCACCCACGTCGATGCGTTGCCACCCTTGAGGTAAGAGAGGGTGACATAGATCTTACTCGACGACGAGGGGTACCTCGTGGGGTTCGCCGAGACGAAGAGTAGGACTTCGCGCTTGAAGTCAAGGTAATCATCGCCACCAGTGAATTCACGTGGCTGGGTGATGTCAATCGAGGGAGTCGGAGCTTGGGCTGCGGGGGTGCTCATTGCTGCACGGGTGAAGGTGGCCGCTACGATCACCACGATCTCCTGTTGCTGCCTTGCAGTAAAGCCCTCTGACATCACTGGTACAGGCGTGTGCATTATGCGTTCAGGGGGTGTAGGCGGTGATGAGTCTCTACAGGGCGTATGATAACCTCCTGGTTCGCTTGGGAGGACGACCGACGATGTCGAGACAGTGGGTGATGATGGCGCGTGAGGGGTTCGAGGTGCCCACTGAACTCATTGAGCTTGTTCGTTAGTCGAGTACCAAGCATGCCTAACGTCGCTCCACCAGATGTCATGGGTGACGTGCTCACTGTCGGTCGTGATGTACGAAGCGCGTTCTGGGTCAAACCACGAGGACAAAGGTAGGGCCCGCTGTTGTTCCTCTGTGAGATCTATCTTGACTAGACTGGAGGGGGAACGGGGAGGGGCTGGTTGTCTGGATGAACGTTACGCTGACGAAGGACAGGTTCATCAGCAAATTTGATGATTAGACGAAAGGCGGCAACTGAGATAACAATCAACAACAAGGTTGACGACTGCACACGATGTGTTACCCATGTCCAAGTCAGGTGCGATCTCCACCAAAGGCTGATGCAGAGAGCCAGGGTGGGAGAGGGTTTCCTGATCGGGGTGTCAACTCCTCCGAGGTCAAGTTGATGTCCAAATGTGGTAAGGGTCAGGAAAAGTCGGATTACTTAATACATGAACGTCCGAAAACACCCGGGCAGGGTCAAGAGTTGTCATTTAGGGGGTTTACACATCAAGTCCTTCAAGGGGAGTGCTCCTCTAGACCGAGTGAAGGCAAGTCAACAGTGACAACGTACACTGGAGATGAGCCTGGGGGGAGGTTCTGCTTTTATGTTAGGCGGGAGTCCGGGAGACGACTTGGACTGGGCAGGCCTCAGCTGACTGTCGTCTGGGACGTGCTATACTCAAGCGGGGACTCGGTACACACTATACTCAGGCTAGGTCATTGCGGAGGTAAGAGGATTAATACAGGTCTAAACTAATACAAGGGGAATGAGTCTCACCTAGGTTGTCGCGGAGGTAAGAGGAAAAGCAGAACAGGGAGTTCATGCGATTCCTGAGACCTTATATAGCAGCGACCGTGAGACTATATTATCTAAAGTTACATAAATGAGTGGAATGGAACGAATGAAGGTCATGTGGAGGAAGTGTGGGAAATGATTGAAAAGATGATTAAAGATGATTAAATATAATGAAAAGGAGTGATTAAAAGAAAAGGAATGATAAAAGGAAAATAAAAGAAAGGAAAGGTTCAAGTCCTGACAGTTTGCTGGTTTGCTGAAGCAATCTCCTTCATACTATCAACTAAAATTAACTGAAATCTTGATATTGCTGATGTAGGTGAATTTTCAGTCAGTCTATAGACTAGTGCAAAAGTCTTAATCTAGCCCAACCTTAGATGAGAGTGAAGTAAGTATACACTTTGCTAGTAATCTTTACTTTGTGACTAATGCAAAGCCATGATGTCTGAGCCAAAGGTCCAATTTACAGGTGGTTTGTAAGAAGTGATGGTGATCAGTCTGTGATCTGCAATGATCATCATCACTTCTTACATCCACCTGTAATGCAATTTTCAAAGTCACGTCTCCTTGAAAACTGAAATATATTTACATGTATATATTTGACCCTTTATGAGCCTATTAAGGGAGTTAGTAATTGCTGCTTGTGTCCATGCCGAAGTCATCTCATGCTTTCAATCAAGTTTGCCTGATCAAGCCCACCAACCGCTTTGCTCTTTTGGAGTGCAGGCTGATGCATACTGTGCATCTAAAACCCATCATGTTCATATGCCAATTTCGCAATGCAGGAGCAGTCTTGCATAGTTGATCATTAGCGACTCAGAGCGTCATCACTCTGCCATCACTTGCCAATAAGTGGTTGAATATAAGACATAATAATGAACAAAGCCCAAAAGATGTCTGATACAGAAGAGTTGTCAGCTACTTACTTGTGTTTTGTCATCTCCAGGACATAGCCTTGCATTTCAGTTGCTCTTGTAACGGAAACAAAAGACCATTTTCAGAAGGTGCCGAAAGGTCATGTGGTGATTGCAATTTGCTCCATGTCAAGCCAACACACTCTTCCTTTCCTCTGTCATGGACATCGTGAGTCAATTTTTAGTGTTTGTTGTCAATGGCGACAAAGCCGAGTCCTGTACAGGATTTGCCTCCTTCTCATCTTGACAAGCTCATCACCTATTTTGCCGTTTGCACCGATGAGTTTCGCATTGAACGGCAACGTCCGCAAATGTACATATACTTGTGCATCGTGCGTCCATGTCTGGCCTCCTCTTCTTTGATATCCTCCCCCAGCTTGGCGGGATTGATGATCCAGATGCAGGCTACCCTTTCACCAATCTCTGCACCCTGAACTGCATCCTTGACACCATCAAATTTGCCTCATAAACTGCCATTAAATGTGACTGCCTTATCTATTAGCTTCTCAAATAAAGTTCAACTAGCCGCGAGGTTGGTCTATGAGTGAAAAGGTCATTTCTCTTCACTACATCACCTTCACTGATGCATACTGGGAACTTGACTCTGGCGCCAATCTTGAGGTGCATGTTGTATTTTCTGTTTTGAAACTTTACTTGGTTTCTCATACGGTGCTCTATCAAGACTTTGGATAGTCAAGGAATACATGACAAAATAATGGGGACACTTGAGCTTCACCCAGAATCAGAAGCTTTGATTCCCATCTGTGTAGATGTGCAAACTTGCACTACGAGAGCCGAGTGACCTGGAGCATTATACTGTCCACCATGTGGTCGAATAAAGGGGCCTTTCGAAGGGCCTATATCCAACGCATGCAGATCCACGATGCATACTGGTTGTTGTCTGTGTTGCCATGGTCAAACAGTAACCTGCAAGGTATACAGTATCATCGGCGACTTCAACGACAAGTGAGTATGAAATATCTGAGAGTTCAGTGAGTTAGAATGGGGAGGGCAGAGGGCATGACCAAGTGGCGACTCACACCAGGAGTTGAATATGCTCAGCATGGTGAGAGAGCACACAGTCCTCAGATGCTGTTGACACTGTTGAAAGCAATGAGGACAATGCGTGAGCAGAGACAAGTGAGCTAGGGAGGGATGACAACAATGATGAGAAGGGAGGAAGAGAAGAGAAGGCCGAGAATGATGTGATACTTATGGGAATGGAATAGCAGTGGATTCAGATGTAGATGCTGGCATGAGAAACATGAGATCACTCTGGTAGGCAACTCTCAGCTTCCTACTGCTTATCTTGTTTCGCTCATAATGTTTCCACCAAAGAACAGACAAAACTTTTATCATGATGATATTCAAAACATACATGGTCTCTTATGCTGGAATGTAATCTTGCACTGGTTACATTTCTCTGGATTATTTAGCAAGTGGATTTAATGTTGTCGTAGAGCGGGCTCAAAACATTGTGTCGGTTGTCGGGCGGGTATCGGCGGTCCAATTATACTTGTGTCTATTCATTCCCTTTTGATCTCAAAAGGTACAGATGCAAATAAGCTCCTCGATACCTCTCTACTTATCAACTCTCGACAGCTCTAGCATGGTAGTCAACTCACGAGAAACTGCCAATTTGGTTCCCACCCCATACCAATGCATGACGGCCATTCCAGATGAGATGTCCGCTTGTTTGTCGATGAAATCCTATGGATTACAGGAGCTATGCATTATGAGGGATTATACTGAAATGTCTTGCTTCCAGCCTACTTTCCTCACAGTTATTCTGATGTCTCTTTGCTCTCATCCCTACAATGCTGTTCAAAGTGTCAAGCTGAGAAACACTTTTGAAGATCTATGTCTTATCATGCTACTGAAAGCATGAGTCAATAGCTGCTGTCGTTTTGTATGGACTCCCATGAATCTTGCTAAGAGCGCTAAAATACAAGCTTTTGGGAAAGGTCGACCGGCCAAGAGAGAAGAGTACAGATTTATCAAATTTAATCATCTGGAACCGATTTTGCTATCAGTTTAACACCCAATCCTTGCCATGTGTCTTAGCTTCAGGTTCTTTTCCTCTGAGGCTATGACACCAACTGTTCTACAGCAAAGCAGCCGAACTGATGCTGCTATCAAGTATACAGACTTTTTACTGGAAGAGTACCACCATGCTCTGCTCTTGTATACTGCTATGCAGTGAAGAAAGATGTACATCTTTTACGAAACGCTTCAGCACATTCTCTTCAAGAAATTTGATAATGGCTTCTTTGAGCTCAGAGCCTACGCTATCATACTCTACTGGTTATCTATAGATCAGCTAATAGTAGCTCAGTCTGTATCATCTTACAACCTACCATCAGCATAACTCACTCGATACTGGAGCTCATCGCATTGCAAAGCTTAATTTTTGCCATTCAGATCTGAAGGACTACCTGAATCAGTGAGAAAAATTGTCCACTTACAGTTTGGCTCCAATAAGAACCATCTTCGTCTGTGCAGATGCCCTGATGTGAAAGGAGTTAAAAGTGACACATACAGGCACTTGCGTGAAGGCGAAGTTGATTTAGAGGAGCCTAACAATACCAAGATACAATCTCTATGGCACCACCTGCTCTACTCTGCTTCTGTTCGCTCCGTTGCCATCATGCACTTTCAAAGAAGCGTGTATACAGTGCATATAAAGAGACATCTTCAAATGGGAGCCAGAAGTACCCTCACCCATCCCAAGCCCTAGTCAACTCACACAGGAACATCATCCCTTCCTTGTACAACATGGCACTCTCTATTGCTCCTAGCATGGTCCCTGTGTTTGCATCAGACTTGACTATTGCACAGTACTTTCAAGCAGCGACCATCACATGCTTGGTCTATGATACCAGCGCATATAAAATTATGCATGGCCAATGATTGATATGTGCTTACAGCCACACAGTTATTACGATTGATAAAGAGGTGAGTCTCCTGCCTTCATATGTTTATCATGCAGAGAGAAACTAATATCCTATCTCTTAGATGAGCAGAAAAGTGGGACAAAGCTGTAGATTAGGGGCGAGAGTGCCCATCCTTATATACAGTACAATTGAATAGTTTACTATAAAAAGTATAGCGAGCATATGGTGCATAGTCATATGAGCATATAGTCGGAGTTCTGGAAGTTGGTCATGTGACCAGTGATGGATATTTGCTCAGGCAAGTATCTGTCAGTTATTTATAGTTCAACACTCCCCTTCAAGCGTGTGTTAGTTTAAGTTGTTCTACAAAGCGCTTGAGTAAAGTTACAGATAATGCTTTAGTAAGTAAGTCTGCTATGTTATGTTCAGTGGGAATGTATTTAACAGTAATGGTTCCTTTATCAATGTGATCTCTAAAGAAATCTTTTCATATATCAATATGTTTAGTTCTTTGAGAATATTTACGCTCAGGATCAGTTGCCATAGTAATAATAGCTTGATTATCAGTAAAAATTGTAGTAGGTGCAAATGAAGCCTGCAGAACCTCATTCACAAGTCTTTTTAGCCAAATAGCCTCATGAGTTGCATAAGCCAGTGCAATAAGTTCAGCTTCAGCTATGGCTAATGATACTAAAGTTTATCTTTTACTTGACCATGATGTTATTGAATTGCCAAGTTTAAAGAAGTATCTGGATATGGCTTTATGCCCTTCAGTTGTCATTCCATCAGAGTCAGTGTATCCAGTAAGTTGAGTATTTTCAGTTCCGCCGAGTATGAGCCAATAGTCTTTAGTTGAGTGTAAGTATTGAAAACATTGTTTTGCGGCATCAAAATGTTTAATACCAGGGTTAGTTAAATATCTCGTGAGTATTCCGCATGTATAGGCAATATCTGGCCTGGTACAGTCTGCTGCATATCACAGTGCTCCAACCATGTTCATGTAAGGTATCTTTTCCATATAAGTAAGTTCTTCATCATCAGCTGGTGTGTCATCAGTTGATAATTGTCTCCCTGGCTCCATAGGAGAATTCTTTAGTTTAACATTTTCTAAGTTATAGCGTTTGATGATAGTTTCAATATAGTTTTGTTGTTTTAATGCTATAGTTTTAGTTTGATGGTTACGCTTTATTTCAATTCCAAGTAACCAGTGAATTTCATTTCCGTCAGTGTAAGTAACTTCATTTCCAATTTGAGTTTTTAGTTCAGTTAGTAGTTGAGTTGATTTCACAGCTATTGTAATGTCATCAACATGTACAAATAATACAAGTATAGTTTTATTATTTTCTGTTTTGAAAAAGACTGCGTTGTCATTGTCTGATCTGGTTAGTCCTATTTTAGTTAAAATTGACATTAGTTTCTTGTACCAACGTCTTTCAGCTTGTTTAAGTCCATATAGTGCTTTCTTTAATTTTAGTATTTGTCCGGGTTTTAAGTCAGGTAATAGTTTATTATATCCTGGTGGTGGTTTGATGTAAATTTCCTCACCGTCTTTGAGTTCGCCATATAAGTAGGCTGATTTGATATCTATTTGATGTATTTCATAGTCATTAGTTGCTGCCCAGGAAAGTATAGTTCACACAGTACTAAGTCGCACTACTGGTGCAAATAAATCATCTGAGTAAAAATCAATTCCTTCTTGTTGCGCATATCCTTGCACAACTAGTCTTGCTTTGTATTTGTCAATTCAGCCATTGGCTAACCATTTACAGCCTTTTTCATAAGTCCTGCGACACGTGCATGTCACGTGAAGTGAGCCGCGTCAGAGACAAAGTGTTGAAAAATTAGAATGAATGCCTATTTTCTCTGTGAATTCTGCACAGTACCTGCTCATTAAGTACTCAAAAAAAAGGCACGGTTCTCAGGAGAAGAATTATGTAAAATATGGAGCAATAAATTGACTGTGTAGGTGGGTGGAGATCAAACAAGTGCAGCTGGTCTGTTCTCTCACCCATTTCCACTGAGATTCAAAACTTATGGCTCCCCTACATCTACCTATAAAATTCTTTCCTGTATCTGTAAATTAAGTATATGACTATACCAACATCTCCTGCAAGTTTGAAGCCAATCCATTCAGTATTCATGGTCCAGCAGCAAGATTTGTGTTCTACTCTGCAAGACCTGTTGTGAGAAAAGGAGGGTGGAAAGAGCTTGAAGTGGAACACAAATCTTGCTGCTGGACCATGAATACTGAATGGATTGGCTTCAAACTTGCAGGAGATGTTGGTATAGTCATATACTTAATTTACAGATACAGGAAAGAATTTTATAGGTAGATGTAGGGGAGCCATAAGTTTTGAATCTCAGTGGAAATGGGTGAGAGAACAGACCAGCTGCACTTGTTTGATCTCCACCCACCTACACAGTCAATTTATTGCTCCATATTTTACATAATTCTTCTCCTGAGAACCGTGCCTTTTTTTTGAGTACTTAATGAGCAGGTACTGTGCAGAATTCACAGAGAAAATAGGCATTCATTCTAATTTTTCGACACTTTGTCTCTGACGCGGCTTACTTCACGTGACATGCACGTGTCGCAGGACTTATGAAAATGGCTGTAGTATGCTTATCCCAAACGTTTATAAGGGATCTACTTGGAAGCCCGTCACTGTTGTTTATTTTGCGGTGCGTAACCATTGACACCATGCGCTTCGCTATTTGACTCTGAGACCTATCAGAACCGATACACCGGTCTCTTCGGCTCTATCGCAAGGTTCCTTTGTAAGTGCGGTTTGATTGTCAGAAAGCTTTCGAAACCCTGTGTTCTTATACGATTGCATCCAAAAGGGTATACGTATCAAGTGAACCTTACACTGTATGTTGCGCAAAATAAATAACTACATATCTAAACTGATCCTCAAACCTTAGGTGTGAGTAAGAAACTGGAACGGTCAAGATAAGTAACATATTTTTAGGCAAATTCACGATGTGGACCCGGGTCACCTCGGGTGAGTCCTTCAGCTTCGTTCGGCGAAACATCTCATTCAATTGTTTCTAGACTGGTTCACCATCATTTTGATAGACTGCAAGTGGCTCTTTGCTTGGATCTGTAGCTCAATTATACCTTCCTTGTTTCCGCAGACATTCTTATGGTCTGAGTCGCTGCATTGTACTCCCGAGGTGAGTATGGTAGGGTCTTCAGAGAAACAGTGGCTGATTTCTCGATAGACAAAAAAGTATACTATTGCCTCACAGCGTTGCTTGCGTTCGAAGTGGTAACTATGCTGGGACTTCTCATTCACATAACTTTAGCTGAAAGCCGTGAGTCCCACCTTCAATGTGTCAGCATTGATCTTGACTTCGGAATCAGTCACGGTTAAGACTTTGGCAGGAGAAATCACAGTGTGCGGAGAGACCAATAATGTGATAGGATGGGGAATCTCATTCTGGTACGTTATCTGAAGACGACCGACTCGATACGATCCCTCATTTTCGAACAGGTCCATTCCGATGGTGTATGGTTCGATACTTCTGACTCTAGCCCTCTACAAGGCCATCGACTTCTGGAGGATGTCTCCTAGCTTTGAGGGGCTTACTCTAATAAAAGTCCTCATCCAGGATCAGCTCATCTACTTCGTAATGTGAGCATACTGTAACTGTTTTTGGATGCGATTTGACAATTTCGCTAGTGCTCTCTCCTGTTCTCTTTTGAACGTGTTGGAATTCAAACTCAGAGTATCGAACGGCCTCTTATCGAGCCTACTAGATACTCTTGGGAGCCCGTCTTTCCTATGTATCCTCGGAAGCCGTATGCTCTTCAATTTGAAGGAAGCGGGAGAAAAGGGATCCGATGAGGGAACGAGCCACAGGATGGAGACTATGAGCACATTACATTTCTCTTAGTATACCATCATAGGGAGCAGAAAGTTCGCTACTTCTTTTTACCAGAAAGGCGCAGCTGCTGAAATCACGTCGCGCAGCCTGCTCCAAGATCGCATGCAAATATCCCATTTAGATGTTCAACTTGACATACCTCTATGCTTCTCCCCATCGATTATTTCTGAGCTTCATCATACTTTTTCTGTGGCCACGGGACTGACATCAGAGTCTGTATACACGACAGCGTATCACAGATATACTTTATGCAAACAGGGCAGCGTACATGGCGCATGGTCTTTATTTAATCCGTGATAGGTAAAGCGACATAGCGAAAAGGAGAGCGTGGATACCAGCCAGCCGTAGATGGCGTCAGCTCAGGTAGAATTACCGAGATTACTTGCGAGGGAGAAGATATGAGGCTCCCAAATAACGCTATAGCAACCGGCTCCATCAGCACAGACGCCCATTTTCAACTTGAGCTGACGCCCTGCCGATTTGGTATTCCTGGTCTGCTTGGAGAAGATATGAACAAGAAGCCGGTCATGTTTGTGTTGGGATAACAATATTAATATTGACAGCGATGATAGTCGAGGTGTTTAGTCGGCAGGTGCCACTGGTTGCTTTTGAGTATGTGCCAGTGATTGTGAACGAGACAAGTGCCAGTGCAGTGCCTCTAGATGACTTCAATCACGTGAGCCCGTTGATCCATGCGAAATTATACCGAATATAGTAATATATTATTACAAATAAACACTACCCTCTTGTCCAAAGCTCGGAAGTAGTCTGCTACGCTACCTGAGGACCGAGGCCGTAGCACGATGCAAGGCCATCCACGCAAGACTAATGTGTATGCCATCCTTCGTTTTCGTCATCATCCGGAGACAGCGCATCGTGCCAGCCTAAGGGAGTGCGACCATTCAGATCCTTGGCAGCTCTTGAGAAAACTTACTGCAGCTGCACGGATCACAATGCAGGTACGCCTGTGGCATGAATTCAAGTGAGATCCAGCAGCAGCTGGAATGCTTCCTTGATGTTCCTATCGCGCCTACTCAAAGAAGCCGAACGCACTATATATAAAGCAACCTTATCGTCCCGGCCGCCCTTCCTCTGGAGCTTCCCTTCATCTCCTCCCTCTAACGGCCTCCACGCACGACTCGCCTCTCAGCTTGCCACAGATAGTTAGAGTGGTTCGTTGTCCGTGATGGAGTACAACGAGAAAGACGAGGGTTTTGGCAGCGACAAGGTCTCCCTCGAGAAGGGCCTTGGAGGCGACGCGACGGCCCATGCTGCTGGTGGGTACTCTTTCCCGTCTCTTCATCGTAAAAGAAGACGACTAAATTACTCGTTCAACGGGACCTATAGTTGTCGAGGATGAGCGCTATCATTTCGACGCCGTCGACCTTGATCGCGTACAGCGCCGGCTCAAGCAACGCCATGTTCAGATGTACGTGCCCGGTCCCTTCTATCTCCCAGCTCCACGCACACACATCATTGCTTCTGTCCAAGTCAAGCGCTGATGGCCTGTCATTTTCAGGATTGCCGTAAGTCTACACTTCACATGCGTGTCACCATGCGCTCGCCTTCATACGATCACGAACCTTAGGACTGACGCTATTTCTGTCTCGACGTACAGATTGCCGGTACGCTGGGTACAGGCTTATTCCTTGGTTCTGGTAAAGCCCTGCAGGGAGCGGGCCCGCTTGGTGCTCTCCTGGCATACGCTCTCGTCGGCTCGATCGCATACTCGTATGTTATCTCCCTTTGAAAATCTATCACGTCTCTAACGTGTTCGGGTACATGAAGCTCATTGTGCTCCATCGGCGAGATGGCGGCACACGCTCCAATCTCTGGTACCTACCCACACTTTGCCGCTCGTTGGGTGGACCCTGCACTTGGTTTTGCTGTGGGATGGAATAGCTTCTACGTGCGTAATTTGAATACGAATTCTGATCCTTTGCTGTACTTGCTCACCCATTTACTCAGTCAGGCGCTATTACGGTTCCCGTCGAAGTTACTGCCGCTCAGATTCTTCTGACATTCTGGGATACCAACGTGCGTTATCAGCTTGATAGCTTGTTTCGTCACTTTATCGACACTTTATTCTTATGTTTCATTCTTTCTTCTAGACCTCGCACGCGCCTATTTACACTGCAGTTATTTGCGTGTGTGTATGCGTAGTCAATATCTTTGGTGTGCGGTGGTTTGGTGAATCCGAATTCATCTTTTCGATCATCAAGCGTACGTATATCATATCGCGCCTTCATATACTTGTTGGAAGCGCTGACTATACAAATACTTATTTTTATCTAGTTCTGTTGATAACGGGTTTGATCCTGACTGGCCTCATTGTCGACCTCGGCGGGGGTCCAGACCATGAGCGTATCGGCTTCCGCTACTGGAAGAACCCAGGAGCTCTCGCGCAGTCGGACTTAGTGTCGAGCGACAAGGTCGGCCTCGGTCGCTTCCTCGGGCTCATCTCCGTGCTTGTCCAGGCCGCATTCTCATTCCAGGGTATGGAGCTCGTAGCGATCGCGGCATCCGAGACCGAGAGCCCGCGGCGTAACATCGCCAAGGCCGTGCGCCGCGTGTTCTACCGTATCCTCATCTTCTACCTGCTCGGCATCTTCATCACGGGCATGCTTGTTCCATACAACGATCCCAACCTTCTCTCGAATGTTGGCAACGCCGCACAGTCGCCATATGTCATTGCATTCACGCGTGCGGGTATCAAGGTCCTCCCGTCGATCATCAACGCTGCCGTCTTCACGAGCGCGTTTTCCGCTGGCAACTCGTTCCTCTTCTCCTCGTCGCGTATCCTCTACGGCCTGTCCATCCGTGGCCAGGCGCCGAAGGTATTCTCGTACTGCACGAAGAATGGTCTACCGATTGTCGCCGTGCTGTTCACAAGTTGCTTTGCGTTCCTCGCGTTCATGAACGTCCAGTCATCTTCCGAGCAGGTATTCAAGTCAGTTGGCATTTGCGTGTTCTTCATGACTTAGCGAGATTCTGACCTTTGGCGAATCTCGGTTTTCTTTGACAGCTGGTTCGTGAACCTTACGACCGTCGCGGGCTTCTTCACTTGGCTCAGCATCAACCTCACCTTCATCTTCTTCTGTAAGTCTCCTTGATGCCCGCTGGTTTTTCGGCTTTACTAAGCTCCTTCTCTCAGATCGCGGGAAGAGGGCTCAGGGCTTCGACCGCACGAAGAGCGCGTACTATAGCGTCCTGCAACCCTACCTCGCGTATTGGGGGGTTGCCTGGTGCGCGCTCTTCATCCTCATCAACGGCTTCGAGGTGTTCTTCTCCTTCAACGCGTCCGACTTCCTCGTCGCGTACATCAACATCCCGATCTTCTTCGGCCTTTTCTTCGGGTTTAAGTTTTTCAAACGCACAAAGTTCTGGAAGCCGCACGAAATGGACTTCGTCACGGGCATCCCGACGATGGAGGAGACAGAGGTCCCTGAGAAGCCGCCTAGGACGATCGCGGAGAAGATCGCTGCTTTTCTTTTCTGAGCGCTGTTCTCTTTGCGTGCTCTTCTTGCTGTTGTTTTCGTTTTTTCATTTACGACTTACTTTAGGCTGGAGTCGCGGTGCAGCGTGTTCTGTAGTTGATATTGATGTGTTGCCTGATATGCCTTTTATTTGGTGTGAAGATAATCCGGATGGACCCGTTCTAATGACATATTTTCCTATTGCACCCCATGTCTTACTCTTCTCACTTGCGCGCGTTGCTGCTTGCACTGCTTCTCGGTGCGTGAGATGCCTCGTCCCTTTCTCTCACTTTTGCGAGGCGAAGGCCAAAAACATGCATTGGAAGCAATTGCCTTGAAGGAGTACGACTTTAGATATAATATAGGATCGGACAAAGAGTTCAACGTTGGACCACCGAAGACTGGTAAACTGCAGCTGATTAACAAAGTGTCGACATTACGACTGCATAGAAGCGACATCTTCCATCCATGATATACCATTTAGGGCCTCAAAAGCATTCGCCTCTCAAAAGGCGACTATGCCATTATCCCATCTGGCTGTCTTTTCACTCAGGGAATAATAATGAGGATTGCATTCCAAGATGTACATCTCGAGGTTCGAAAGCGGTATACACAAGAGAGAAAGCGAGTGTACCCAAAATAAATGCCGGTGATGTCTCGTCCCGAAGACCTGAGTCGAATCAAGAAACTCAACTCTACTACTGCTACAACGCGGCAGCAAGGATCTCATTGGCATGCTCCCGTACCCAGTCATACATTGTCAACCGACCCGGGAAAATACCCTTCTCGATTTCTTCCGCACGAGCAGCAGTACTATCTGAAGACATCGGACCACCCATGTTTCGCATCTTGCCGCCCGCTTTGTAGAATGCCGCTGGACAGCGTGAGAAAGACATGTGAGCGGAAGACTTAACAGCTACGCGGGCAGGAGTGACTCACCCATACTGATGTTTAAATCAAGATCGAATGCGAACGATGGTATCGCGTCGGAACAGTCAGCGCCGGCATGCTTTACACATGTGTAAAGAGATAAACGTACTTCGTCCAGATTTCTTCCACCCAAGGCCCGAGCGTCCTAGCCTGTTCAAACGCGGATGCATCCACTTCCTTCAGCTCCACCTCAGCTCTCCCTCCCAGAGTCTCGTTGAGAGCCTGGACGAACATACGCGGATTGAATACATCAGGTGGAATAAACATATCCGTATCTGTTGAGTCCAAAGAATTTGAAGAGATGATAAGCAAGCAACACTACTTGAAGTTCGGAATAGAAAAGAATCACCAATCCACTTCTTTGGGTCCTTGAATGCCTCGAGCGCATATGCCCCAGTATCGGCCACAGAGTATCCACCAATAGGACCGTCGGTGTGCAGGAGCGGCCAATTCGCAACATATTTAATGGGACTAGACGAAGCACTAGATTCTGATGTAGACGTTGGAGCCTTTGACAGCTTGCAAAAATCAAAGAGAACGAAGTTCTCAAAGTAAAAAGTAGTATAGAGCCTGAGTATTGGTTGAGTGTCAACAACTTTCCGTATTCGTGTACGAAAAGACTAAGAAAGTGAAATTATCGATGGTACTTACGATGTCCGAGGGACGCCGCTTGCCAGTAGGTGAGCATTGACTCGTGACTTCGACGTCCAATGAATAACATCAAGGTCCTGAGGAGGCGCGCTGACAGTCCTATCATTGGGCACGAGTCCATGAATTTAAAGAAAATCGTCTAACATTTTCAGGATAAGACTCACGACCAGACAAAATGTTGAACGCCGCTCAGTTTAGCGGCATCCACGAGTGCATTTCCCTGTTGCAGTTCCTTCGCGCCATCCATACTCTCCCAGACTGAAGAGAATTGGCATCAGGCTGTTAAAATTAAATGGGCATAAGATCGGATCAAAGCAGAACGTACAGTTTGTAACACCGAAGACACCATACACTCCCTGGAGAGCGGCTGTGAGGCTCGAAGAGTCTTCGAAGTCTGCGAACACAACTTCCACGCCTCTTTCCTGTAGCTCTTCGAAAAAGAAATGATATGAGAGAATAAGGAAAATACGATGAAGAGTATACTGACCGTGAGCCTTCGCTGAGCCGGGCTTTCGGGTGAGAGCGCGGACACGAAACGTGCCGTCCTGAAGGAGGTAGCGCACGACGCTGCCTCCCTGTAGACCAGTTGCACCTGTGACAGCAATAAGACGTTTCTCGACGAGGACCATACTTTCTGGAGGCGACGGGGGGACACGGGAAGGGGTCTGGGATTCCATTGTCGTGCAAAGATTTATACGTGTCCAAGGATAAGGTTGATTGACTCGTGGTCAACGAACCTACGTCTCTTCGGAGACCAATAACAGAACATAGTTCTAAAGTTACTAGTACCAGAGAAGGGAGCTTCGATTTGATCTTCTTGGACTGACGATGTCAAGAACGCGTGTTGAGATGTTGAGGCGCTTGCAATTTGTTTCTTCTTTCCGATTCGAGCCTCTTGAGACGGCTCGTATGGTATGTAAATGAGGTGCAACCCGGCAGACACCCAGCAGAAACAACCCATGAACGTTTAATCTGAGAAAAATGGATGGTAAACACTTTTTCCTCGGATAGCCGGATTACCATGCTTGAAAGCCCAGCTCAAGAATGGAAGACACCGCCTCGTTTGACAGAGCCATATGCACTTGCCGGGAATAGAAATATAAGCAGGATTGACATTACTCGAAAGAAATAAATGGAAGTCATGAACAGCGACAATTGTTTCTGGAAGTCTGCACATTTGGCTGAACGGTCAAATCTTCGGAGAACGAGAGACGGTGAAGATACCACTCGCACAGAAGAGGAACCTAGCAGTATAGAATGAGGCGTGAACTTGAAAACACGTACTTTCACATTTAGTCGCTGGAGTGTTATGTTCAAGCGCACGCAGCAAGCCCCTTCTTCTTACACATATGACAGAGACGGGCTGGGGCATCCGGAACGACCGCGCACTGAATCAGCCTTTTTTAGTGAAGCCGACGAGACAGGATATGAGCAAGACTCGCCCTAATGTGTGATCTCTTGCATCTCTGACAAGGACGAGGGTTAGGAGCCACGTAAGGCCCTCGAGTCCTCCTAGACCTTGACCTACGCGAAGAACTGATGCGTAGAGTGGCTGGTGTCTCCGCAGGAGATGTTTCGCTTGAGCCTGAGGAGAAAGAGAAAGCGGCCATCTGCTGATCGATTTGCGATTTGCCATCGCCCTCCAAAGCAAAATCGAGCTTGACTCCAGTAGACAAAGAGGCAGCAGGACGAAAGTGGTGGCTCATTGCCGTGCGCTCGATCGGCATCGCGGAGCTCGCGATCGAGGAAAAGGTTGGCCCGGGAACCGTGGACACAAACGCCGTGAACGGTACTACGTTACAGGATGATCCAAAGTTCTGAAAAGACACGTTCAGGTCCGATTGTGAGAGATGCGGATGCGGAAAAAACTTACGGACACGTGGGGAACTTGTTCATTTATGCCGTATTGAGGCACCGGTCCTTGATTATCGCAATGATTAACCATGGCATTGTGGGCTCCATCGAACGATAACACGTTGATCCTCTGCCGCTGATAACTGTACGGCTCGAAAGGGCGATTAACTGGACTCAAGTCTGCCATTGCATGCGAGACAAGAGTGGATCCCGAAGTAGGCATGGAATGATGAGGTCCATCATGACAATCTTTGGACTGCTCCGAATGGTTTAGTAAGCCAATAACGTCCTCGTTTTGCGCACACGGGGGCAGGGAATAAGTATAAGCGACAGTCTGTGAAGGAAGCTGCTAAGGACAGTTGATTTACACGTGAAGGGGGAGAATGAACGTACGCTATCGATCATGCCTTGGTCTCGATGAGGCAGTGTATGAGTCAAAGAGCGCTGGAAAAGCTGCCAGTCTGGACAGCTTCCCATAGACGTATTCACAGCGTAGCCATGCGAAGTATGTTCCTTGTTCTGCATCTGGATGCTGTCTGTATAGGAGAATCGTTGAAGCAGGAAAAAAACTCGAGCAACACGACGGAGGTGATGAGAACGCTAGCACGTTCATCGGTTCCACTTTATATCTCAAGATGGGGGCAACCAATGTAGTCCTACATTCGTCGCAGGTCATGTTTATGCGACGGCCACGCGTATACAACGAGGATCAAGACATGAACCCGCAGCAAAGTCGGCGATGCTGTACTACTACGCCAGGAGCTCGTGGATCTCGCCCTAGATTTCCGCTTACGAAGAACGCCGGCCACACAAATTTTCCATCCGAGGCAAATGCCTGACATCGTATATAACATCGGATCTGGACATGTATTAGTTTCGAAGCAAACATACCTGCTGGCCGTCGTATTACAATGTCCCAAGGGAAAATCCGGAACGCGAAGTGACCCGTGCCTCAACGCTCCTCGGATACGGCGCTCCAATCCTGTATTCTGCTTTGCGGATGCATCTTTCTATTCGACGAGAAGAGGCGATGTTGTTCTCGCCGGAACTATCGTATTAGGAACGTGTTAGCTGGACGCAACAATCGGATGCAAGGCTGTGAACCAGTATTCAATCCTAAAACTGTTTACGCCTTTGTTGTCGGCTCGATTCGCCGCCCAGGAAGTTTTAATACAGTGTGCCTTACAAATGGACCGCCTGGAGACGGATTTCGTAAGTGCTGATATCGCAAAGAGGGAACCTACCGAACTTACAAGCACCGCACTCGATTCACCACAAGGTCCACCACTCGACAGTCGGGGCAGTGAGTGCTTCCCGCAGGAGTATCAAATGCTGTCCGAGGGGTGCCACATGCACCGTGGTGCGGTTAAGTGAAGGAAATTTTCAAGGCTCTGCACCGTGAGCGCCGCGACTGACCGAGAATCAGCGGGAATTTCCTGATTCGTCGTCGTGGGGCTACGAAGCAATAGGATTTTAGGCCTTACTTTTCAATTGGTTCCCTGTAAGTCCGAAACAAAGCTCTCTGCGAGATGGTGAAAGGCTTCCAACAAAGCATGAATGACATGTATATTCACCTGAAGGGGTCATAGCAGGTATCTCACTCATAGCTTTCAGACCATTGCCCGATCGCGCATTTCGGGCTTTTTGTGAATTGGTCGTAGACTTTTTTCCGCCAATAATATTCATGGGTAGGCCTTTTGTTTTTCGCAGTGTTTTTGCCAAACGTTGTCGAATGTAGGATGAAGGCGTTCGAGTCGTAAACCTTTGAACTAACACGTGACTTCTTGAAGACGCCACATCCACGCCCTTCAAGTTCACCCGGACAGCCAGTCCTCTCCGAATGGACCATCTGACGCCGTGCATTGCTACGCAAAAAAATGGAGAATATACAGTAGTGGAGAAAAAGAATTTACAGCCAAAGAAGGGATCCAATCCATATACCGGACAAGGTGGGGCACATAGTGACGTCGAGTCCTCAGGAGCCCACAGCCCTCAGTGTCATCATATACGATGCGAACTAGACTCGGAAAGACACAAAAAGACATCCATCAAGAGCAGCACCCACTCTTCTTCTGGTCCTCGCTCGTGCTGACCGAGATAGTGGTGCTTTCACCAGGCTTTATCGCAGGGTCAACGGTGTTCTCCAACGACTTCGCCGAGACGATACGGTAAATTTCTTGAGAAAAGGAAGGGTTAAAGCAAGGAAAAGGTGACAAGAGATGATATCATACCAGTCAAAATATTCTGAAAAGCCGACTCTACGTTCGATGCGTCAAGCGCTGACGTTTCCATAAAAGACAAGTGGTTTTCCTCTATTCACGGCAGCGACGTTAGTGATATCTATCCAAAACAAGGTCCATAAGACGATAAAACATACCAGCAAACGCCTGCGCTGCATCAGTCAACACTGCCCGAAGATGTTTCAAGTCACTTTTGTTCCCAACCAGCATTATCACGATGTTTGAGTCCGCGTGGTCCCGCAACTCCTTGAGCCATCTCTGCACGTTCTCAAACGTCGTCTGCTTAGCAATGTCGTATACGAGCAGGGCGCCTACTGCACCACGGTAGTAGCTTTGTGGAGACGCGTCAGCACTTCATTGGAACAAGACGTAGGGTCACGTACGCCGATGTGATGGCGCGGTATCGCTCCTGACCAGCTGGAAAAGGCAATGGAGTCAGAGCAAGTCCCTTCTAATCGCCTCCAAGTATCATTAAAATGCAGCCCCGGCAAGAGCCTCTCACAGTGGTTTTGCATCCACCGCAGACGAAAGGCGAGCAACGATGGGAAACGAAAGATGCTTACCAGTATCCCAGATCTGTGCCTTCACCGTCTTCCCGTCAACCTGGATTGTCCGCGTGGCAAATTCGACACCAATGGTAGACTTCGAATCGAGGTTGAATTCGTTACGTGTAAACCGCGAAAGCACTGTAATTTGGCGTAAGATAATTCATCGTCCGTTAAAAGCCAGGCGACAGCATCCTCACGATTTCTGTCATGGTAAAATTGTATCAGCGCCCTGTTTCGCCCGCGATGGAAGAAGGGCCACACTCACGATTTCCCAACACCCGAATCCCCAATTAAGACCACCTTTGAAAGCCGTCAGTCATCTCGCCAACTCTCGCCAAAAAGAAGAGCACACCTTAAAGAGATAGTCGTAGCTTGTTGTGCCTTCGCCAGCCATGATTGAGAAACAGCAGAGGATGTCGTCGTCGTCGTCGCGTTTGGAGTTGTGCCAGTGGAGGAAGATCTGCCTAAAGAACCACTTCCTTTCCTACCATCATCACCGACCGTGGGAAATTGTTCATCTACCTCGTTTTTCGTACTCTCTCCCTGCTATGGACAACAAAATGTTGACCAGAGCAAAAGCTTCTCTGCACAAGACAAAGTCTACTCTTTCCCTTGTCAATCCCAAGGACCCCACCAAGTGTGGGGAGTGTAAACAGGATCTCCCCTTTCACAGTCGCCAGTGTGTTAGTGGGACCGCCAAGTTATGTGTCGTTTGTGGTCGCGACAAGACCTACAACCACAACGACGCCGTGTGCGCTCAGGTACAAGTGAATCGTGCTAATTGGTCACCCGATGTCGAGGCGGACGAACACGCCGCCAAACTTCGTAAACAAGGGGATCTTCCCCCCACACCCGATATCGAGTCACAAAACACGCTTAAATGGTCGAATTCGGAGGAGGAACATAAGTCCATCCCGCCCCCAGCCCGTATCGAGAACGATGCTATGGACGACGATTTGTACATCCCGGACGAGTACCACAGTCAGGCCCCTCAGGTCGACAACGACATGATCGATATCGATGAGCGGGAGGATCCGGCCATCACCGAGAAGGTCAACCTGTCCTTCGCCGACCTTACCAAGGACACCATCAATACGATTAACACGCTCATTTCCCAACCCACATGGTCTTCCGATAAGCCCTGGTATGATGACCCTGTTCGTGCCAGGTCCATCCTCGCCAACATTGGTTCGAATTTGGTATCCTGGATCAACAAATCCAACAGTCTCGACGACGAAACTACTCTCCAGAACTCGGCTAACGAGAGTCTGGAAGCTTTTCATTCTACTTACCGCATCCACTCACCATCCTTTAAACACGTTTTTGAAAATATCTATGTCAACAGCCAGACCATCCGCGACCAGGAAATTACTGACACCATGCACGCTATGTCCAGGTCCATTCAACACCTTTCGGCAGTTGTAACTTCTATATCGGAAAAAACTAACACCATCGAAAAACAGCTTTTGGACGCCCCGACTCCTACAGTTCAGCCATCAGTTTCTAATAATACTAACCCTAACAAACAGCACAAGATTCTACCTGACCCCATCGGGGTTCGTTTCACCCATGACCCCAGATTTCCACCCCTGGCCCCTATCACCAAACAGCGCGTCCAGACCCCAAAAAATGGAAAAACAGAATACGCTGCTGCTATCGCCAAAACCCGCATTCCAGGTTCTGGTTACTGCATGACTTCGGAGGGAACTATCATCGCACCTGATGGTTACGCCCACTCAGTGCATAATGCTCCTCGCGGATCCCAAACCAAAGTCTACTACCCACTGGTTGAAGCTGTTGGCATCGACCAGGAGGGTTTTACCACCGTTTCGTATGCTAAAGCCACCCAGAAGAAACCTAAGGCCACTCCCACCAAAGTGGTCTGAGTTACTGAACAGAACCCTCAAGGGGAAATTTCAACTGTTCCAATTAATCGGTCTAACGGATCGGTGAACACTCGTGTTTGCAATGTCTGCCGCATTTTCTTCTCACTTCCAGGTGACCTTGCTGTTCGCCCTTCCACTCTTTCTGTTAAAAACACAGTTCGTGCAGGCCTTAAAGGCAACCCGCTCTTTAAACACCTTGTCATTCTGAACGTCGAATACACATCTAACAGCAACCTTCTTATTGCATTCACTAACATCCGCTCTGACTTTGACGCCCAGCACAGTGCCCTTGTGACCCAACTCAACCACATTATTAACATTTCGGGGGCTAAAGCATTTACGCCATCGCCTCAGTTCAAAATGGTTATCCCCGGTGTCCCAGTTTACGATAAGGACACAAACCTCATCTATTCAGAGAAGGATTTGGCTGAGGAAATCTCCGCTTTGCCACAATTCAATGGTCACGAGTTTATGTTCCCGCCCCGCTTCATGTCATCTGTCGAACGTCTCAACCAATGCAACTTCTGCAACGTTTCCGTTGTCCTCAAAGACGAGTCTCGTCTTTGCTTTGACCATTTTTTCCTTCATAACAACAGATCTGTCCCTATCTTTGGAGTTATCCACCATCTCGAAGAGATGAAAGCTCGCCCAACCATCAACCAGTGCGACAACTGCCATCGCCTGGGACATCATGCTTCGAAATGCTGCTCAGTAGCCCGCTGCGCGATTTGCTCCGAAACCCACCGTACTGCCGTGCACGTTGCCAAATGCACTCCGTGTACTGCATCCAATAATCTCCAATGCGACCACTTTGCCCATTGCATTAACTGCCAGGGTAACCACAGCACCAGGTCATCGGAGTGTCCAGCTCACCACAATTATCGGTCTCCTTATTAACGCTCATGACTGACACGATTTCAGTTTTTTCTCTCAATATCCGCAATTCAGCAATCACATTCAATTACCTTTTACGAGCGTTCTCATCCACACACTTTACTCCTGACATCGTTTGTTTCCAGGAACTCCCGACACTTTCTACCATCTTTCCTTCTAAAACTTCTCCTTCAGGTTCACGAGTTTATCAAATTTGCAATTCCACTCCTTACACTGTTTTCAGACCTTCATCTTCAGACAAACCACGCTGTTGTACCCTTGTACACCCCCGCATTATCCACCGCGTCTCCTTGTATAACCCTGATTCTCTTTCTCCAAATGTTTCCGTCATTGCTATTTTGCGGGGTGACTTATCCCCTCTTTTACTTTGGAATGTCTACAGTTCCCCGAGCTCACATGAATTTGAACACCCCTTCCCTTCACTCCGTTTCCCCTCTAACATATTCACTGGGGACTTCAATCGTCATTCAGAGCTCTGGTCCTTTCTGGCCCAGTCTGCCTATTTTTTGATGTCAAACACTCTCGTTGACTGGATCAACGACAGCGGGCTAGTGGTTTGTAACCCTCCTAACCAACATACCTATTTCAATCGTTCCAACAACACCAAGTCCATTCTCGACCTTGTCATCACCTCAGAGGATTTCTCCCCTCATCTTTTAGAGCATGTTTCCATTTTGAACACATCTCTAGACATTGCTTCTGATCACCTCCCACTCTCCTTTTCCTTTGGCATTGATGTTCTCGCATCCCCTCCACAACTCTCCCTTCGCTCAATTCGTTCTCAAGACCTGCCTGCTTTTGTAGCGGAATTTTGTGAATCCAACCTATTCCCCTTTTCATTAACTGACATTCACACACCCAAGGCGCTGGACAACCTCCTTTTCTCTTTTCAAACCTCCTTTTCAGACTATGCCACCTTCTTCCTCAACAAACGAAAACCGTGTTTGTATTTCGGCCCCAACGCCTGGTGGTCCGAGACGTGTTCGAAACTTTATCGTGCGCATTGTCGCAACCCTCAACCTGAGTCGCGAAGGCGCCTAGACATCGAAATCACCTGAGCCAAAAACACCTTTTTTGGCACTCATCTTCAACGATCCGACGCCCAGTCTGTTTGGTGTAATCAATATTTGGGTACCGCTCGTCGTTGCACCCCTATTGGGGCATTGCATATGGCCAATGGATCATTCACACTCACTGAAGATGACAAAGTGTCCCTTTTACGCGAGATGTTTTTTCCCCCTTAACGTCTGCACCGGAGATTATCCCACTCCCCACTCTCTGTGATTTCAGGCCCCTTGCAATGAGCGACATCCATGACGCGCTCCGAGGTATCAATCAAGAAACGAGCCCTGGCAATAGCCACATCTCATACAAACACCTTGCGTTACTAATCGAACACCACGGACAATTTTTCGTTGACCTTTTTTCTCTATGTCTCCAACTTGGTCATTTCCCTTTATCTTTCAAAACTTCGCTCGTTACCTTTATTCCAAAACCTAAACGTTCCGATTTTTCAGTTCCAAGGGCTTATCGCCCTATTACCCTGGTGGACACCATTGGCAAACTCTTTGAACGTGTTCTTTTTAACTTTTTACAACCCTTTTTCGAAACTAACAATCTTTTACCCGACGCCCAACACAGGTGTAGGAAACATCGCTCTTCCCTCACAGCATGCTACAAACTTCTTTCTACCATCCTATCTCAACCTTTTATTACAGGTAGTGAGAGGACCAGCTTGGCTCTGGTCCGGCATCATTATCTTATTACTTCTATCCTGACTGTTGACATTCAAGGTTTTTTCGATAACATTTCACATAATCGCCTTCTCCATAAACTCATTCAGTCCAATGCCCATCCGAACCTTATCCATGTTCTTTCTGTCTGGCTTAGGGACGGACCAATTTCGTTTCATTTTAATAATTTCTTCTCCGCTCCTTTCATTAAACCCAACTGGGGCGTCCCCCAAGGGTCTCCGCTTTCCCCCCTCATCTCAGTTTTTGCCGCTGCAGACGCCATCACAGCTTACAACAAACATTTTGGCCCACATCATCCTTTACTTGCATATATGGACAATCACCTCCTTTATTCGCATTCACTCAGCATTCGAACCAATCTAGTATGTTTGCGTAATCAGTTCCAATTTTTATCCCTTCAATTTCAAAATCTTGGACTTTCCATTGACCCTGACGCCATCGAGCTCCTTCATATTCTTCCTTACCACCCAGCAGCGGCCATTGCTTTTTGATCTTTCTTAAACGATTCTCCCTCTTTGTCTAACGCGGCATTATCCTTACCTAACAACCACGTCATCCCTCCTTCACGCCAATTGACTTGGCTAGGCGTCATTTTTTCTTACGACCTTTCTCCCGACCTTCATTTCAAATCCCACACAAATAAAGCCCTTTCCACCCTGCACCAACGTCGTTTTCTTTTCAATCGTTCTAACGGTGCATACTTCCAATATGCCAGACTCTTATACTTTGGATTAATTCGTTCGGTCGCCATTTATGGCACTGTCCTTTTCCCTGACTCCCCGCTCATTGCCAATATGCTTCAAAAAACCCAAAATCGCTTCTTTCATTCTATCTTCCATAACAACATCAACCCGGCCATAGCAGAATCTTTCCTGTCATGCCCTCCACTTCATCTTTTCATTTGTTCTCTTTCTCAATGTTTTTTACTATCATATTTCACCCACTCTAAACACAACCCCATTCCAAAACAATATCTAGTAATGTCCCTTCTTCCCGGTATTATGATCCCTAAATCCATTTCTTTTCCTACCTTTACCCCGACACATTCGCATCTTATTATGACTCCTATTCCATCACCATCTCAACATAACTGCGCCATCCGCGATTTCAATTCATTCTTTCTACACCCTCCCCCTTATCAATACTTCATCTTTACAGATGGCTCCATCATCCCTGAGGCCGACAGCTCCCACGTTGGTGGCCACGGGTTCGTTATCATGCACAATCACCAAGAACTCGCTGTCTTTTCTTCAGCAGTGCACTCTTGTTCGAACATACTGTTTGAAGAGCAGGAAGTGCTCATCGCAGCCATGTGTCATATCTCCCTCCTCCTGGCGAAATGCTTCACCCCCATTCATATTCATGTCGTTACAGACTCACTCAATTGCGTCGAACTTATCTTTTCCAATGACACTTGACATGCAGAATTCATCATTCTGTTCCACCACCTTTGCGGGATCTTTCTTGCCCTTCATCACGAGGCTTCACATATCACGATCCAGTGGCTCCCTTCCCACCAAGGAGTACTGGGTAATTCCAAAGCTGACAAACTGGCAAAAGATGCCACCACCAAACCTGATCGCGAAGCTATACCAGATTCCCTCCTGAATCTCAACGCGCAAGTACAGCTCAACCTTCTTTGAGACTGGAAAGTGAACATCATCAATCTCCATGGACATTGCTCCATCCTTGAGCCGTCCTTGTTTATCCTTCATCCAACGCGATCTCTATGACCGTTCCTGAAGCTTTCTCCAAGGAAAAAGATACATCGCTTAGTTCTTTCCCGTGCCACCAGCTTAATGCTGAACGCGCTTGATTTGCATAATCGAAACCCGGAACCCCGTTTCCTGGACCCGGCGTGCTCCAAACATGATGTCTGTCACATCCTTAACATTTGTCCCTTCTTTTCACTTGTTCGAAATGGCCTTTTTCATCAACGTTCCCTACCATTTGAATTTTCTGACTGGTTCTGCCCAAATAATTTCCTCCTACTTTTACAATTTGCATACTTTTCTTTCCATCACCTGCTGGACAGCATGCCTCTTTTCTCTGAATTACCCCCCTTTTTCCACCTCTAGTTCACTTATGTGTTCCTACTTTTTCGCATATCCTTCTCAAATTAGTTCACCCCATTATCCACGCTCTACATAGAACCTTTTCTCTTGTTCGTGTCTTGTTTCCGTAGTGGTTGGTAGTCTGTTAGGAGTAGATAGCAGAAGATTATATACTAAAGAACCACGTGATGCAATGTGGGACTTATTCACTTAAACCTTATTAAGTACAAGCTATGATACCTCGAAAAAAAAAGGCTCGACCGGTCCCCTGGATTGTGACTTATGAGTTATGGTAGTACAATGGCTATACTAGAGTTCAACTCTCTAATACTGGCCAAGGTTGAAGGGAACCTACCTTGGTAAAGGGTTAGCTTGGCTCTTTGAAAGCACTGAGTAGTAAGCACTCAGGCTCAATACAGAATTGATGGAGTGGCTGTGATGAAACATTACTCCACTATATTGAAAATCTGATGGCGAGAGATCATCACAGTATGCACAGTAAAGCTAGGGCATCCACCAGAGCTAAGCTACCAGTTGGATGAGCTGAAACAAAATAAAGTTGCAAAAACCTCTATAATAACACTCACCGTGTTCCTGGTAGATCTAAAGGCCCCGGTGGTAGATATAGATAGCGTGTATAGTAAGACCTATAACTACCTAATACAGAGAATCTAGATATTAGGTTGTGCCAGCTTGAAAGAACAGACTAACATACCCTACTGTCAGGACTCAAACTTTTCCTTTCTTTTATTTTCCTTTTATCATTTCCTTTCTTTTAATTGCTCCTTTTCATTATAATTAATCATCTTTTCAATCATTTCCCACACTCCCTTGCATGCAACCTTCATTCATTCCATTCTGTTTATTTATGTAATTTTAGATAATATAGTCTCACGGTCGCCGCTATATAAGGTCTCAGGAATCACACAAACTCCTTGTTCTGCTTTTCCTCTTACCTCCGCGATGACCTAGGTGAGACTGTGCCCCCTCCTGTATTAGTTCACATTGTATTAATCCTCTTACCTCCATGACAACCTAGTCTGAGTACAGCATGTCCCGAGTCCCTGCTCGAGTATAGCACATCCCAGACAACAGTCAGCCGAGGCCTGCCCAGTCCGAGCTGTCTCCCAGACTCCCACCTAACACCTACCAAATGCTATAAATTCAAGACCTAATGTAAAATAAGGACAGATATAACCAGAATTTCTAGCTCAATCTGTAGATACATTATGCTACTTAATCTATTTTCTCCTGAGCCATAGGTATTAGATGTTCTGAGCTCATCTAATGCAAGCTTAAGTAGAAAGGTATTTATTTTATTAAATTACTGTATATGGGGTGTACAAAAATAGAGACAAATAACACATCAAAAATAATTAGGTACACATACTACATGTGCGTCGCGTTGTGTCAGGGTGCAGCGCATTTTGCTGCACCCCGACACCCCCAGAAACACCCAGACGACATCGATATGACGAATGTTGACCTTACATACCTTGTGTCACTTCTGCAGGATCAGCAGGAGCAGTTGCTGGCAAGAGCGCGTACAAAGAGCGCGGCCCCTTCATACACGCATGTGTCATCCTCGGCCACATTCATTCAGTCATCCTCGCCATCTGTAGAACCCAGCCAAAGCACAGAGGAGGTCCTCTCATCTGTGCTTTGACGCATTTCCAAGCTTGAGGGCAACAGCCAGTGGAAGACGGCTCAACTGGAGCACCAGTCTGAGCATATCGGACAGCTCACGGCGCGGCTTGTCCAGGTGGAGACTCGGCTCACAGATGGAGACGGAGATGTGGATGATGAGGGAGAAGATGCAGCATGGCCCAGGAAGAGGAAGAGGGGTGGGAAAAAATCCAGAATCTGAAAGATTCTGAGCAAGGAGAGTGGCATGCTCAATCCTGACCAGAAAGAGGCCCGGCGGGCCTTGCAGGTGCGTTATTGATTCATTATATTCATCTAAATTATTGTTTAGAAAACTCACCTCATATTTAATACAGGCCACTATTGAACATGAAGTCTTTGTGCAGGCGGGCCTCAAGCCTGGAGTGAAGCTGCCTCTTCCCGAAGCCTCTGGCGAGCAACTCGACAAGGCCGGCATGAAACACTTCATGCCAGACTTTGAAGAAGATGTTACCTTCCCAATAAATGCACAGCTCATCAAACAGGCCACGAAGGTTGTCGATTTGGAACAAAAGGTAAGAAAATCAGTACTAGAGCTTGGATGAAATATCAATGAGCTAAAAAAACACGTACCAATAGGACGCGGAACAGAGAGTCCTAAAGAACCCTGATATTGAGTACACCAGAGATGATCTCCGTGAGTTTGTGAAGAACGTGTTCCACAAGTTGAAGGGTGCATGCAGGCATGATACCAACACGACGGCAAAGCAGAAGCAAGAGCAGTGGAAGCACACGACAGTGCATACTCAGTGTCATCGCCAGGTGAGCTGTGCTGTCCAGGCTGTAGCTGTAGCTGCTCCTGTTGATAGAATTGTTTGTTTTTTTTTGTAGAAAAAATGTGAACGACTTGCCAAAGTTGAAGGTTACATCGCGCTCTATGGTGCTGACCTGACCCCCCTGCTAGAGATGGACTGGATGTCCAACCTCGTGAGTGAACTCGATATGGATGATGAGCTTGAGAAAGTTCGCCACCAGGCAACTCTTCAGGTGAAAGCTGGGCTCTCCCAGGCACAAATCGAGGTGAAGATGGAGGTCTGGGAGAAAGTCACTAAGCTGTTCTGCTCAGACGAGGTAAGTGTTTTTTTTTAAATATTCTATAAGAGATTCCACTCACTTGTTATACAGGTTAACGATGTCTATAAAGCTCTCAATGAGCTTCGTAGGAAACACAAGGCCTTGTCTAAAAGGCCGGTTCTGTCAGTCCAACAGATTGATCTCAGCCGCACTGACATCAACCCACCGTTCCTTGTGACCTTCCCCTTCATGAAGAGCGAGGGCTGGTTCCTCGACCATGTTCATGGAAGCTTGCTCGAGAAGGAGCTCAAGATCCTACAGCAGGACCTGGCAGGCTTTGGTGTGAGGAAGGGAGAGGCAAGTGGCATGTCTGACGACTAGAGCTCAGACATGCAGCGGCTTCTCAGACTTGTGGAATGAAAGCGGCATCTCAGGCTCATATAACGGCATCACAAGCTGTATGTATTCTCTTGACAGACTAATGTATTATCTCCTGTAGCAACTTTGTCAGGACTGCACTGTAGAAATAGAAAGAAACTCACCTGTATTAAGTTGCATAGAGTAGCAATAGTTGAAATTAAGTTAATGTCACCGCAAACAGAACGAGAGCAACCACTCTCAAATTACCGGATCATCCTGATTAATTGTTCAGTTAGGACTATCACATTTAACAAGCTGAGAACGTACTCTTGAAAGCCCTATCATGGCCCAGACAAGCTCTCAATCGTCGTCACCCTCCTCCTCATCGTCCTCTTCTTCATCTTTATCCTCCTCCTCCTCTTTGTCCTCCTCCTCCTCCTCTTCATCTTCAGCTTCCTCCCCCTCTTCCCCCCCTCCTTCATCCTCCTCTTTGTCTTCAGCTTCATCGCTCTCCTCTTCATCCTCCCCCTCTTCATCTTCCTCCTCATCCGGCAGTGGGCAGGATAATATTTGGACGCGAGGGTGACAGACTGAGGCACAGCAGGCCTGAGATTTGATGAGAGAGGGAGGGACCAATGCAGGGGGACCCTCTTCACCAGCATGAAGATAGTCATTGTATACCCAGAACTTGACTTCAAGTTCCGCGCTTAGATTAAAGTCATATTAGAATATTAATTGATACTATAAAATTATAAAAATACTTACTAAGGGTCCCATGTGCTTGTATCAATGTCTTGATGGGCACAGAACCAGCAGATGTGCAAGAAAGTGATGGGCCCAGAGATACAGCTTTGTGAGTGAGAGATTATTGCCACCGCCTGGCCAGCGAAGAGGCTGCCATCAAGCTCCATCTGAATGATGGCGTTTGGAGCGTGTGTAGTGTTCGTGGATGGGGTGATATGCCGGCCGTCAAGGATAAGATATGAATGAAACTTAGCTTTAGAGTACAAGAGATTTGAGGTATCATTTAGTTGCGAGGATTGCGAGACCATGCCAGCCTCGGGATGCATCTTGCGGTAATATTCAAGAAGGGGTCTTTGAATCTCATCCAGAAGTCTCTTAATGACTGCTGGACCAAGAGAGAATGGCTTAGCACCTGTAAAAAAATACAAAATAAGTAGATTATCTGGCTCCAATGATAAGACAATGGAGCCACTTACAATCTTGTGCGAGAGCATCGACTTTGTCTACTAACGATGCCATAGAGGCAACGGTTCCTTGAGACTTGTCATCCAAGCGACTTATGAGTTTCGTGGCCTCACGAATGACTTCAGAGTCATTGTATAGCGCATTCCTGAGGGAGCGTAACTATTAGAGAAGCGAAGAAAACAAGTGAAATAGATAAATTAAATTCAAATGAAAGGCTTACCCATTTGTGAAGCCGCATGTCTTTGAAGAAAGCTTGTAAGAAGGATGATTCAATCTCACTGCCATTGTGATTATTCGTAGGATAACTCTTGAGGACTTTATTGAGCCATTCAGTCGTGTACGTCCAGAAGCCATATATGGGTCCAAAGTCGAGAATTTGGTCAAATATATGCATTACCCAATGATGATTGGGCTTGACATCATCTTCATGCATCTAATAATAAAATTAGGAAAGAATCTAGTGAAAGTAGAAAAAAAAACATCAAATACCTTGAGATAACCTTGCAGATATGTGTATAAAAGCCTGCGTGCACACGGTAAGTCTTCAACCTTGACAGAGCGCCCAAGAATTATCTTGAGTGCCGTTGCGAGCTTCAAGAAGTTGTCCACATCACCAGGTTGCATGTGGATGGGTTTCAGTTTCTTTGCCAGTTTCTTGTCACCTTTCTTTACCTTGCCTTTTGCAATATGCTTCAGGCGCCGCCTCTCCTTCATCTCCCAATTGTGAGTTCACCGCTCAAACTCCAGCTGCGCAAGCAGCTTCCATTCGCTCCAGATGAGAATCTATTAGATGAATTTAAAATATGATTAATTGAGAGTAAAGTATAGAAAACTTACGATTACCGGGCAATATACTAGAACGAGTACCTTATACTCGTCAGCAGAGAGAGAGCCTCCTGCTGGATATCCAACTTTGCTGGGGAGGTGACCGACCCGTGAAGGCATCTCAAACTATAGAGTTTGAGCAGTGTGATTCTGAAAAAAAAAAAAGACCACAAGTGAAAAAAAAAACTACCTTTCAAAGATACAGATGTATCTGATCAAGTTCGCGCACCTTTTTGGCCATCTGTTGATGGAGAACCTTTTGGTGAACCCATGAGTCAAGCCATTGGCTTTTGCAGATACCTATTGATATGTTATACTTACTGTAAATGAAAGAACAAGAGAGAAGACATACTGAGTAGAATATTATGCATAGGATCTATTATACTCATAGAATTGGGATTGAAATACAGAAGATGCAAATACTCAAAGTATCGTGTCCCCATTTTTTTGAAGAGCTTTGGCCACTTGTCTGAGCTAGCATCTCGGTACCTACGAGAGTTCTCACGATGCTCAGCAGCAGTACGCCACTCGAATTCTGTTAAAAATGAATGTATCAAGCTGTTAACAATGTCAAATTAAGTATTTATAATAATACTTACTACTGGTCAACCCCTTCTTTGTGCAAAGCTCATCACACTCTGCCTTGCATCGAGGGCAGAAGCATAGCTTATGGGAATGGTCTGCAAACCCATTGACGTGGCAGAGTGCTGGGTGGTCACAGGAGGCTGCTACACAGACTACAAAGCACTGGTGGCCTTCCCCAGAGAGACAATCAGATTCTGGGATGCAGAGAGTGGTGAGAGCTTACCATTGGGAAACTGTGGTGTTGGAACGACGATACCCTCTTCATAGAGGCATATCTTCTCATCTGTATCAATGTGGAGGACGTGCTGTAGCTTGTTGGCTGACAGCTCTTTCAGGCCAGGCGTGAGCCCGGTCAGGATGAGGTTACAAGGCTGGTACCTAGAGTCCAGTAGTTAGTTATAGTGAATCTCATCAATACACAAGCGGCTACTCACTTCAAGTGCAATGGTAAGTTGGCTATACAATGCGTGAGTATGCCTGAGCTATAGCTAGGTCCACTGCATCCTCGCTCGCCACCGAAACTGAGAGAAAGGGTAGAAACAATTGAGACGAAATGAAATGAAACAGAAGTGAATAAAAGCTTACCCATCAAACGCAACAATGAGTCCAATGCACAGTGCATCTGGTTCTCTGCAGTTGGGACTCCTGTTGAAGAACATGCCACTGTCAGCTCTCTCTATCATCTTCCAGATCTGACTGTGTGTGATATTGCTCAGCCAGCCAGGAGTTTGTTGAATGTGCCACCAGGAGTCCAACGCATCTTCAAAGCCTTCCTGAGAGAGCATTTCCGTGAGCTGACTGGTTATTGATCAGTATGCGTACTTGAGGACTGGCGTTGAGGTTAGATGTTGTTCTCCTTTAGCGGTTCTGTCAAAATCTTCACGCAATTGTAGCTTGGTCTTGAAGAGCGGCTCATTGCAGACGTCACACCTAAGATCTGATTCAGAGTTTGCTGGGAAGACATGGTGGCATATCGGGCACATGGGAAGAGTTTCGAAGCAGTCCTTGAGCCCGAGAGAATTGAAAACGGTCTTGAGCATGCTTGCAGGCTTGTCTTCAGAAGAAAAGAGACCCAGTTGAAAAAATACACATTTAAGTACTGTTAAAATAAGGTAGCAGCCACGATGAGATAGATGAAAGCGAAGGTTCAGGCATGCGACCAGAAGCATCACTACATGCCAGAGGATGTTGTCCATGGTTGAAACCAGAGTTGGCTGGTTTGCGGGCAGCGAGGACGCTCTTGCTTTGTATTCATCTTCATAGCTCTCCTCTGCTCCTCATGGTTTGTCTTCTTGAGTCTCCAGAGTGTCAGGCAGCTTGTCCAGCGGTTGCAGAAAGTTGAAGCCATTGTTGTTGACATCCATGCAGTTGTTGAGCGCATATAGGCACCCGTCTTCACCATGCATCTCAGTGCCTTCCTCATCCTCCACCTCCACTTCCAGTACTTCGTCAGCATCAGCAGCTCCAGTAGCGACCAGCGTTGCAGCAAGAGCGAGAGTCCCAGTAGCAGCAACAGCAACAGTAAAAACTGCTGTTGCTGCCACAGCAGCAGCAAAGCCACCAGGCTCCCTAACCTCCTTCTGCTCCCTCACACAAGAAGCTGGGTAACACATCGCATGTGAGCGCTGCATCGATGCCTCGATGTACCATCCCTTTGGCTTGATCCTGACACATATGCGGCAGGTGCACCAGGCCATTGCTTTTGATTTTGATTTCTAGTAAAGGTCAGCAGTTTTCATTTAAAGATATTAATATTGTACTTACTGAGCTCGCCTTCGCCATCGTGGATTCCAGACAAGAGGCATGAACGCGTGACACACATGCCTCTCATGGGGAATCCACAAAGTCCAGTGCATGGTACGCACGGTGACAGATCGTGTCAGGACTCCTAAATGTATATTTTAGCTATATTGCCTAATAAGTCCTTACTGCAGATCCATGCAGATCATCTCCAGTAATCTCATCTTATCTTTGATCAAACTCTCCTGGCAACCGCCAGCCTTAGGTGGCTCGAGGCCCTCTATTACTTTCTGCCAAAACCTTTTATTAAGATTCACTAATTACAAATGTTGCTAGATTACTTAAAGACGGCCTTTCTCCATCTGACCTCGGGTTGTTAGATCGACTGGGAACACGGTGACTGGAGTGGTGCCCAGTAATTACACACATAGAGTGTTCATAAATGAATATGACTGAATAAAAGGGTGATATGTTGCAAATCACTGGGAGTGCGTGGACACTAAGGAAAAGAGTGACACAGTTGCTCTTGGAAATTTAAAGAAAGGGAAATATAAAAGACATATTAAAAGTAAGGGATAGGAAACTATCTTGCTACTAGAATGCCATTGCAGACTGGCAGTAAACATCTTCATGAGGGTGGAGACAAATGTCCAGTCCTGAAGCAGCTATGTGCCTCAAAAGGCAAAGAAGGAAAGGAAGATAAAGCTCACCACAGAAGTGATAGGCAGAAGGCTCCTGATCTTGAAGAGTGTTAGGCAGAAATCTGGGAGACAGCTTAGACCAGGCAGGCCTCAGCTAACTTTGACATTGGAAACATGCTGTAACTCGAGCAGGGACTCAGGACATGTCTTACTCAAGATCTAGGTCATTGCAGAGGTAAGAGGAAAAGCAGAACAAGGAGTTCATGCAAGTTCCTTGACCTTATAAGTAAATAACTATGAGACAATATTATCTAAGGCTATATCATTTATTTTGTGAGCATCATGGGTCATGTGAACATGAGAACAGTTAGGAATGATGGTTAAATATAATAAAAAGGTGTGAATAAAATAGAAGGAAAATAATAAAAGGGTGAAATAAAATAAAATAAGGTCCTAACAAAGAGCTAATGACAAGTGAGTCTTGTCTTCTTGTCTTAATAGCATATAATAACATAATGGCATAGTTACTCCAGTGGTGGTGGCATCAGAATTGTTTGGGGATGGCATAGAGGTTGACCAAGCCATGGGTCAGACAATGGGTAAGCATTTGGACACAAACTCATTAAAATCAGTATTAATGGCTTAATAACAGAGCCTGAAGTCAAATCAGACAGTGAGGAATTTTCCTACACTGCCCTGAAAGCTAAGAAGGCCAACAAGTATGGGACTCATAGGCAGAACTGACACATTGGAGTTGCAAATCTTTTTGATGGGAAGGATTATAATGACCTACCTCACTGGGTTGAGTTGAAAGAGCTCTTCCCCAGTGAACAAGCCCACAAGGCTAAGAACAAGTGGGACCAGTTCATCTTCATGATGTGCATTGGGCTTGGATGTAACAAAAAGAAGGTCGAACTAATCAAGAGTGCAGTCTATGCCACTCTCTCTGCCACATTTATGTCCATCTCTGTTGAATGTGATAAAATGAAGATACACACATTCCTAGAGCATCCTCATGCACTTAAATCTCCTCTCTGGCATTGGGTCACCATCAAGTCACCATTGCTTGAAGTGGAGAAATCTGTATTGAAGGATGAACTCTTTGTGTTCAATCTGAAGGTTCCACAGGCAGTCATCTTCTGTGAGTGTCACAAAACAAATAATGTGGTAGTCTGCTATTGTGATGTTTACTTCAGTGAACACAAAATATACCAGGAACATAACAAGCAGTGACTGATGGCATTGAAGGAATACATTGAGAGTCAAGGTCAGCTTAACATTAACCAGGAAAAAGTTACTCTGCATCCTGGATCACATCTGATGTTGTATTCATGGTCTGTGACCATTCATGGCAAACTGAGTGCAATCAAGAAATTGGTAGCAGCACCAATCAAGGTTGATGGGCTGACCCTTGAAGTGGTAATTCCACTGACATGCACTTATTGCACTAGCTATATGCACAATAAACAACAATGCCCCATCTTTGAAGTTCCAATGGGTATATGAGAAGCCAGAGGTGGTAAGCCATACAGAAAAAAATATGAAGCTTGATTGTGGATTGGTGACAAAAGGGGTTGCATAGTTGATCTAATCTGTTGAACTTTGTAATTAGTCACATTAATCAATCCCCACTCCAGTTATCAGTGTTAACAAAGAGTGATAACTAATGAAAATTAGAACTTAAGCTTAAGTAACTATGACAGAAACCAAAGTCGGTGCAGTTTGACTTGTAATTGAATTGGGAAAGTAAAGACTTAGAGTCTAAGTAGCTATGACAGTGGCCACTAAGAAACAGAAGAGTCTTTGATGAAATAGAATTCACCAAGATAGAACTATATAAGCAATGGATAAAAACCATGGTTGAAAGGATAAAGATAGACTATGAGTCAATACATGTTGCTGAAATTGAAAAACAAGGTAAATTGAAAGACACGTTCACTAGCATATGGTGTAAAGAGAAAACATACATTCATCTCCCAAGGGAAGGAGGAATTCTAGAAATAAATCTATAAACACAATATAATAGTTTAATAGTGCTATATTCCCAAAGTAATGAGCCCTAGGCTGAGTCCTACTGACAACAGGGCAATCAAAAAGACTGGTGGTGAGCTAGTAGGAAGTCAGAATTAAGGATTATAATCCCCTGGAAGCAAGTTAAGTCAAAAACTCCCACTGGATGATCCCCTTAAGACCATGACAGCAGTGGTATTCAGGTTTGACTCCTGACATTGGTTGTGCTCACAGTTGAGTATACCCCTTGTGCACAGCTAAGAAGAAGAAAAAAGGGCTTGATGATATATCATGTAATCTTCCTTCACTTTTTTTTGCTCTAAGTTATGCAGTACTAAAATCAGAGCAAAATTTTCTGCTTTCTTATGTTTAAAATCTACATGAACCAATCAGAGAGCAGCATTACAAGATTTCTCAACAGAAAAATAGGGAGGCAGTAAACCAAGTTAGTAAGGGAGAATATTGATGGATGTCAAAATAAATCGAAATGGCATAGAGTCCTAGTCAGCAAGTTCAAAATTTCAATCAACAATATTTCACTGTGTCAAAATGTTGATGACTGCAAAGAGAAGATATCTCCAAAGGCTGAAGAGTATTGACAGCCAATGACAGGCACTCTGTGCTAGCAATGAAAGAAAACTGTGGCATTTTAATGACTAATGAACTCAATCTTTTATCACCTCCATGAGTTGCCTCCTGAAATACATATAGTAAGAAAAGATGTACTGATGGATTTTTCATCATATAAGTACTTTACAATACTCTGAGTGAAATAAGACATGCTTCTTTCTAGAAATGTTATTGTAGAAGAACTTCAAGTGATATCTTAGAGCTCAGTATAGACTTGATTATGTTACTCACACAATCATTGTGGGCCTTCTCCTTCACTGATCGCTTCAGCTCTATTTGCACAGCGCATCATCAGATAGAGCTTCATCTTCATCATCAGATCTAGATAGCTCCAATAAATGACCATTGCTCTCATCTGAGTCCCAGTCCACAGATATCAATGCACTTTCTTCAAAACCAGCAATGAGTCTGCATCCAGAGGCTTCCACAAATATGGGCCTGTCACGTTGAGGCCAAATTTTCTGTGAGAATCATTCTTGGCAAAGCATTCACATAGTAAATATGCATCTGGTGCATAGTGTAGTATGTATATGGCAAAGTACAAGGGGACTGCTGTTTTCTTCCCAAAGGAAAAGCATTGGTCTTGCATGCAAAGATCTTTGGGTTTTGTGCCTTCAGTAATTGCAATGTAATCTTCTTGATAGCCTCTCTTGCTGATTGGAAATCTGATGTATGATTTCTCTCCATCCTTGCTCAACCCAGCAAAAAGTGGATGGTATCCTTTTACGTGAAGTTCTGAATTGTATAATATGTGAAGCTCTAGTATGTCTTCTGATGCAAAGTTTAGTTCCTGCTTCCTTCCTCCTAGTGCATTGCAGCAGTAGATGCTGCTCTCTGAGCAAATCTGCAGAAAGAAAATGTAAGTGTCTGCTGTAAGTCATGACTTCTGCATTGTGCCAGCATCAGATACATACATGTAGTAGTTTACCACTGTCATTGCAAAGACGAGTGATTCCAATATATGGTGATACAGAGTGTATCTCAGGTCTGCAAATTCTGATATCTTTAAGAAATAATAAGGTAGAAAGTCTTGACACTGGTATTGAATTCAAAACCCCTCCCCAGCAATATATATCAATGGTGAGTAGATATTTGAGGGCATATAAGGCATGGTTGTGAATAAAACTGTCTTCACTGATGATTCCCAAGTCAAAATCTAACAATGGCAGAAGAAGATAGAGCAATACCTTTCAGTATAACCATTCAGCTTTCTGCATGTGCTCTCTAACTCCTTGGGCTCTATGACTGTTGCCATGTCCTGTATGTTGGAAATCCATGGGTCGAGAAGACCATGTTGATTTGCAATTGCTTTGTAGAGTAGTATCTCCAGTGGACAGCTGAGCCTGAAAAGAAGAGGTACCAGAGTGGGGTGGGGATATTGGCAGCACAGTTGAGCAAGACTGAGTTGAGAAATGGCATCTGCATCATCAAAATTTGCAGAGAAGATGTTCTCCAGAAAGCCAAATGTGAAATAAATGTGCATGTAGTTGGCACCATCTTTGACAGAAAGGAATGTAGCAAGGCAAGACAATACAATGGAGCTTGTGTGGGGCATTCTATCTGGGAATCTGGATAAGTGTTTAGAATGAAGTGATCATCAAGACATCAATGAAGGGCAGTGTTCAGGCCGACACTCACTGGCAAAGCAATTTCATCATAGAGGCAAATATGGACTGGTGGAAATGCCAGGTTGGAAACTTGTAGTTCATAAGATATGATATGTATTGCATGGCAAGCAGGTCGAATACGTGCCACTCAAACTGGCCCAGGGAATGATAAACAAAGTACTCCAAAAAGTCTGATATCTCGTGTGCACACTCCCAGCAGTGCATCATGAGCCTTTCAGATAAGCATTGAACATGCCTCATGACAAGGAAGGCACTGTCTGGAACCCTACATATAGAAATATTTGAGAAAAATATGAAAGCTAGTGACATGGTTTCACCCTTGTACCTCAGGTAATACTTGAGACTAGTGACTCAGGTAACATGATCAAATGATTTTCCTGAAGGTGACTCCAGCTGGTTTTGGATCTCATATGTGAGCTCATTGATCTCTGAGTTGGATATTGAAAGTAGGCCTTTACGAGAGCTGCATAAGAGTGATGGGGAATATACTGCTCATGCTGAGTCCTATTGTTTCAGGGACTCTATGATATCTAATGTGCCCAGGCCACATAGAGTGTTGTGAACAAGTGGTCTTCCACAGAGAGATCAATGATTCAGTTCAGAGCCTGTATGTTCATCTCCATTTCATGTGACCTGAGATACCTTATTTAAAATTATGCCACTGGAAAAGAGCTAGCCCATACCTAGCATATTTGAGCAATTTCTTACAATCTTTCTCCAAATTTGAATTCCTAGTTGCAATCTTTGCACTCATGAAGGGATGGCTGGCCACCTTCAGCTGGTGACATTGAATCCTAGTCACAGTCATGTGTGGCCCCTTTCCCAGTTTCTCTGCTAACCACCCAAGTTGATTTTCCAAGTGTCTGCCAGCAAAGGAGTAGAAAAGACCAAGTATATGACCAGGACCAGGAAGGTTGTCTGCAGTTGCATTTGTGCTTACCAATGAAATGAGCGAGCATCTCTCCACATAGTATTCAGACTCTGCATCTATCTCATCAGCATGCATCGGTGTCCTGAATTCCATAGTTTACTGCCCTTTTCAGAAGTATTGTCACACGTGATTTCACTGATTTTCATGCCACAAGAGCCTCAAAACACAAACATTTTCATATCTCAACCAAAAGTTGGCTTTTGGTTGAGATATGAAAATGTTTGTGTTTTGAGGCTCTTGTGGCATGAAAATCAGTGAAATCACGTGTGACAATACTTCTGAAAAGGGCAGTATGACCACGTCTTTCAAGGGCAAGTCGTGGAGGGCGAAGTAGAAAATACGAATGAAATTATGCAGCTATCTCTTTATAGGACAAAGGGTACAGCACACCATGTGGGGCCTCGCCGTGAAAGTAGGTCTGCAGGGCAAGCGACTGGAAGTTAGTGCTCACTATCGATTGTGGGAACCTTTTATGACCGAACAGCCGCTTCAGCGCTGACAGATCGTTGCGTATAACTAAGGAGACTTCTTATTAGACATGCATTCTCATTTCAGCACTTTCTTTCTTTCTGAAAGCGCTGTGAATTGATCTAATATACCGCGGTCCACGTGATGCTAGAAAGGGACACTGTACAGTGTACATGCACGAGTCACAAAACCCCTTGAAAGACTCACGCCTCCTCGATGCCCTCCATACCATTCTCTGTGGAGCCAGTTGCATCTAGATCAATAGGCATACTTGACGGCCCTATCTCAAGGTTGTCCAGCTCCATCTCCCGAATCATCTCCATGTGTGCGGGGCTCATGTCGCCGCACCCATCAACATACACCTTCACTCTCTCACTTCCCGACTGTCTGACATCCTTCAATACCTGAGCAAGCACTTCGATATCAAACGCATAGCATTCCAGCAGGATGAGCGACTTCAGGCCCTGAGGGCCGAGTGAGGGGACCAGTCCACGGATGATCGTGTCGTCCAAAAGGCAGTCTTCAAGCCACAGTCCCTCGAGTGCTGGTGTCAGAGCTAGAGCAGAGAGGAGCGAGATATGAAAGCAATCAATCTGGTCGAGGATGAGGTGCGAGAGCGGTGGGTTATTGCGGCGCAGGAAGTCCATAAGATGCTCCCAATTGCCTCCGGTATCCGTGTCGGGCAGACGGCCCGCAAACTCGAGCTCGCGTAACGATGGCGCGGAGAGCGCATCTAGCAAGGGGCCTATGTTGATCCAGTCGGCCCATGAGATGCTGAAGCTCTGTAGATACGTGAGCACGATGGTATCGGCCTCGAGTACGTGTGGCTCGGCCGCTTCGAAGTCAATATGTATGCTGCAGTGCACAAGCAGGGGGAAAGCGCTGAGGATGCGTGCGGCTTCTGTGACGGTAAGGTTGGTATAATCGTGTATGTCTCTAAGGATGAGGAAGGTAAGCGACGAGGACCAGGGAAGGTAGGGCTCGAGTACAAAGGAGCCGACTGCAACGCGTAAGGCACGAAGCGTTACTAACGACTCGGTAGACTGCGGCGAGGCGGGCGTGTTGGCGAGGTGCATATACGACGCATTGTTATCGTTAGGAGTCGGGGAGGGCAGTGCAGGACGAGCAGACCAGAAGTACCATTCCTCACGAGTAGGACGATCTTCAGTACTAGACGCCTCCAAATGAGTAGCGAGGAACGAGTCTGCGAGGGCGAACGCAGGCCTGTACTCCCGCGCCTTGCTCACTATTTGCTCAAAAAGGTCAAGCACAGGCCGGTAATACGACCACACATCGACGAAGTCCACATCAATGAAGACCGAACATGACTTAGAGCGCTCGAGGTACAACGCCATAAGCTCCAATGCAGGCTGGAGTACCTCCTGCAGTACGCGGACTTTCGTGTACGTCCAGAGGTGAGGAGACGACACGGCGATCGCCCGCCAATGCCTGCAGACTTGACTGACCATGAGCGCAGAGCGCGGTTCGCAGGATTCCTGGTCATCCACGGTAGGGGTACACCAGTGGAAGATCTCGGAGAGAATCTCGGGGGGCAAGGCGTTCAGTCGGTCGCCAAAAATACTCTCGGATGATATGGGCGAAGATACGACGGAGCCTCTATTAGACTTCGAGGGAGACGCCTCCGCATCCTCGTTGAGGGAAAGCTCAGAAAGGTCGAAGTGTTCTGCTTGTTGTTCACTGCACCAAGTTTGCAGACTTCGCATACAATAGTGGGCTGGATCTGAACGAGCGTGAAAGTGCTGAAGGTTCAGCTAAGTGTGCTACATTCAGACATTCGTCAGTTCGAAAAGACACAGAATGTTGATTGGAGGAAGACTTACTAAAGGAGCGACTTGGGTGGGTGAGGGAAGGAAAGAGATGGAAAGAGTAAGAGATGTAGAGTAGCATTGAAGAAAACAGATAAGTTACCCCAGAAATGAAAGCAAACCACAATGGGACAGACATAGGTGCGGATGCTGCCGGGCTCGAGGCGCAATTGCATGGTATGCGTACTTTGCAACTACTAGTGGTGCAAGACCTGCATGCTGACACGATAGTTTTAATGCTCCATGTTACTAGCAATCGTAGCTCCAGCAGAGCAAAGTTGATGCCAGCGGGTAGCCTGAGTACAAGTGTCTGACCATCTTGGAAGCTAATCTTCTGCCAAATTCTGAATATCCGTAAACTGATTTCGTAGATGACAGGGTCAAGACAAAGGCGTGACGAGAAAGTCACAATTTCGCAGTCCTGATAAGCGTGACAGTTGCGTCACCCAAAGTGAAGTGGCAACAGCCAACAACAGTTCTTACCCGACCTCGAGGCGCTGCAGCTGCTCGTCGTTCTTAGCACGCTCACCAACGTTCGGCACTCTTGCTGCCACTGTGTCCTCGGTGAGCATTTCCTCCTCTTTGCTTCTTTGCTCGTCATCCGCGGCGTCGGCCGTCAGTCTCCTAGCAAAGCAGCGTTCGATTCAGTCACTTGACTGTCACAGCTGGTCCGGGCTCCTTGCGAAGGCGTTAGGTTGGGTCCAGACGGATGCTTGGCTTTCGACTTCGTTGGATGTTGAAGGTGTCGTCGTGGTAGCAGCATCGAAGCTCGTTTATCGAAGAACGCTTGGGAGCGACGACAGACGGCGGCCTCGTTGTCATGATGGGCATTTTATGTGTTGCTCGGACTCTTTCACATCCACGCCATGATCCCCCGTTTTCTCCCCGTTCTCGTGTCATATTGGCTTGAAAAAGCTAACCTGTCGATGCTGTATCAGATCATATCTCCCGAACCTCCATACACCCTAGGTCAAGTTTGAGTTGAAATGCAGACCATTAAGTGCGTCGTCGTGGGTGATGGTGCGGTTGGAAAGGTGCGTTTTGAGGCTCTTTCTGTTATGTACTGGGAGCTGATCGTTGCGTGTTAGACATGCTTGCTGATATCATACACGACGAATAAGTTTCCGAGCGAGTATGTTCCGACTGTGAGTGCTCCTGCGTCCGGCGTCTCTTATGTCCAGATATCTGAATAGCACCACACGGATCTCTTAGGTGTTTGATAACTATGCGGTGACTGTTATGATCGGTGACGAACCGTATACGTTGGGTTTGTTTGATACGGCCGGTACGCCCATCAATTAGTCTGACTGCAAAACGAAAACAGCCTGCTCAGCCTATGCACCCTACAGGTCAGGAGGATTACGACCGTCTGCGACCGCTCTCATACCCTCAGACGGATGTCTTCCTTGTATGCTTCAGTGTGACGTCGCCCGCATCATTCGAGAACGTTCGCGAGAAATGGTTCCCAGAGGTGTTCCACCATTGTCCTGGAGTCCCGTGCCTCATCGTCGGCACTCAAATCGATTTGCGTGATGACGCAAGTGTGCGCGAGAAGCTCGCACGCCAGAAACAGGCTCCCGTTCCAGAGGAGGATGGGCGGAAGCTTGCTAACGAACTCGGCGCGGTCAAATACGTCGAGTGCTCCGCACTCACGCAGAAAGGGTTGAAGAATGTGTTTGATGAGGTGACTGTCTCGCTGTTCTATTTTTCCTTCACCCTCTGATGCACATGCAGGCTATCGTGGCAGCACTGGAACCGCCCGTGGTGAAGAAAAAGGGCACGAAGTGCGTCGTGTTGTAAGACAACGTACTCTGCTTCTCCTATTTCTTCTCTCCCACATTCACGTATCCCAAACCCACCCTTCGTACTCCCGTAATGACTATCACTTTGTCACGACCGGCATCGACGTATCTTTTACTTCATATACCGTCTTTCATCCTTTCATCGTCTCACCCGTTCCCACCATCGTCTCCTAGCCTTCTCTTGTCTTCTGATATTTCCGCTTCTCTTGTTCGTACATTACTGTCTACTGTGCCTTTCTCCTCTCGTTGGTCTGTGGCCTTGGCTTGGGCTGGTTCCGTGGTGTGCGGTACTTGTGGCGGTGGGCTGGGAATGGGCTGGCCTAAGATGCAGGTGTCAGCGGAGAGGCGTGGGTCCCTGTAGAGACCTAGATTGGCTCGCGTCCCGCCTGTTTGACTGCAAGTTATCCAAGCTCACACACCGTGCACGCATGTCCCCCTTTGAATCTGTGTAATACTTGCCCTGCTGGAGGAAATAGCTCTTATTTTTTATGCTTGAAGCTCGTGGACAGTGAGATAACGTCATAAGAATAAATTGAAACCAGCCTCGAGGAGAACGTTCCATTTTGATTGATGAGTCACCCGTCTAACCATCTTTTTGTCGATGCTTCGTTCTATTGATGGAGCAAAGCTGCCGTACACGCACGTGAGGATAAGCGCGACAGTGATAGGCCCAAACATAGCGTAATATTGTGAACTTGAAGGTCTAGCAGAAGAACCAATCATGTATTCTGATTGTCTTTTTGACGCGGTAGGATACAACGAATGAGCGAGCACGTTGCCACGACTCTATTAATATTGGGAGACGTTCAAATAGTCAACAGATGAAAATAAATTTGATTTCCCACAATCAAATTCAAAGCACAGAAGAAATATGGTATCATGAAAAATTGCGTTCCGGATCCTCCGAAATCGTGAGCAGCGCAGGCACCTTAGACACAGTAGAATGGCGCTGAATGCGATGCGGGGGTGTCGCAGCTAGAATACGAGCGATCCATTGCCGATGCTGCGCAGATCCCGAGCAGAGGGCGATGAGCGCGGCACGGTGCGCTTCCGAGACATCTTCATCTGCGCTTGCGCCTGAGCTGAGATCGAAGTCCTCCTCGGCATAATCAGAGGATTCTGAATCTGACGAGTCGTACGTGCAGTACCGTTCGTCTGAGTTGTCCGAGGTCGTAATATTGACAACCTTAAGCGCCTTCGGATATCCTGTCTTGAAATCGTTTCGTGCGTTACAACAATCGAGATCGCCTTGTTCATCCTCGAGCGAAACGCACTCGAGCACGTACTCCTGAGCCATAGTAGCGCTAATACCCGCCACACGAGTATGTACCCGAACACCCTTCTCTTCCCGCTCCTGCTCTGCACATTCGGATTGCTCGAGCGCCCGGCGCAGCGTCTCAGTGACGCGTCGAGCTGTGCGGAGGACTCTCGGATCGTCAGTCGTGTGCGGTGCGGCATCGAGGAACGCGCCTAGAGCACCAAGCTCGGCGGCTCGAGCGCGAAGATATGTGTGTGTGGCGCGTGCATCGTGCGACGGGTCGGAGGCCGCGACGATGCGCCGCTCGAGGAGTTTTAGTGCTCCAATAGCGCGGTGAGCACGATAAGCTCGCTGGATTTTGGTGGCTGCTTGCGTGCGTTCTATGGGTCGCAGAAGGAAGCGGTGTGGCACGACGTCTTTCTGGAATTCGAGCAAGATGAATGGGAATACAGCTAATGAATTGAATTGTACTGGACTTACAGTGATGCATCCAGAAGGAGGCATGCCCTGAAGGTCTATCTTGCAGAGACGGTGGGTACGTTTCTGGCGTCGGACAAAGTTGAGGCGCTCCTGACGCTGCCACGCTGTCTCGCGAAAGTTATACTGGCGTCCGCGCTCGTCATACCCCAAGTAATTGGATATATCGAGCTCTGCATAACATCCGAAATCGAGCGTAAGCTCCCTAGAATGGAGATACTGTTCACGTTGCTTGACAGGTTGGTGACTAGTGCTCGCGCCGGAGTTAGAAGGCTGGAGTTGAGTGCAGATCATGATGGAGGTAAAGCGCGTAAGAACTCGGATGGGTGTAGTCTCGTTTAGGGGTTTGAGAATAGGAGCGTATTGCTTATATAGACGTGCATGAACGAACGTATCGGCATCTGGAATGCGTCTTTTAACACCCGACACGAGACATTTCGGAAGTACGATGTTGCGCATAAGAATTGAAACTTCCGCTCGTGACCAGACAGATCGATTTCAATCTGTCTCAAATTCTGAATTCGCGGTGTATAATCAGCGTTGCCAGATGCAGTTCTATGTGTGCATTACCAAGGATTATGATGTAATTGAGTAGGTAGGCAGAGATGTAAAGTTCCTGAGAGCGGACGTCCGAGACATGTCGTTGAAGTTGTCCCGTATACACTTATTTTGCCATCCCGCAATGTATACAAGGACTAAGCTAGCAAAAACAAGTTTGTTATCAACTTGATAACCTGAGGGAAGTTCCTAAGGACAGCAGAAACAACTTGAAGTTTGACACCGACTTGTACATTTTCTACCTCGGGATGAATGAGTTGTACACCTGCAAGGCCGGAGTTGTTCCAAGTTAACGCGGAAGGAAACGTGGAACAGCACTGCTAACACAACCTTTTCTGAACAAGATCTCTAGATCTGACGTAAGTGAACCATCATCTCTTGGCCATTCTCGTCTTCAAAGTTCAAGTTCTTAGGCAAAGCGAACGACAGCCCAATCTTCGTCTGGAGGTCGCGATGCAGAGCAGAAGTTGCGTTCAGCCTCTCTATACTATAACTTAGTATAAGTTTTCACGGCTTTACCCGCGCGGTTGAGGACGCAGTTAATTATAACTTACGTTTTTCCAAAGAAAAGAAAATTGCCATATCCGGCATTTAGAGATTAAAAGGTTAGGGTTGATGTCGCCATTTGCTTAGATCAGCAATGTCATCTGTTGCTCGCCTTCACCTCGTTCAAACACTTCCTTCACTGCGGTCTTCCTTCTCTACAGCTCTGTCCATCTCTGGCAACATCGACGTGTTTGAATCCTTCAAAATGACCGTCCCAGGCTTGAATACGGAGTGTTTCTTACGATGGTCATCGGATCGCCTGGATAAGGAAACCAATGTGCGATAGCAGACTCCATCGCACGCTGTCTCGGGCCCTCAGATCTGTGACAATATGCACGAGCAACAACGTGAAGAAGGATGCTCGGAATCCGATGCCGTACTGGAGGAGGCATCGGAGCAGGTCTCTTGTTCTCAGAGGCACGACGAGTCCGGCGAACAGCAAAGACAAGCGCCCTCGTTCGATATATCGTCTCCGTCGAGTAGACCAGGGCAATGGTGAGCGAACCGCTTTGCATGGCTGCAGCGCCTGTCCTCCTTCTCTCCACGTCTTGTGCTCGAGAATAGCGGCAGCGTCGCACGCGATCATCTCGCTGCCGAGCGCACCTTCCTCGCATATGTCCACACCTCGCTTGGGTGCGCTGCTACAGGCGTCGGTGCGTACTGTCTCTCATTGTTCTCTGACACACCTATAGAGCATTTTCAATTAGCACTCATACAGTTCATATCGTTGACGCACAGAAGCGTGCCCTCCCGGCTGCAGCGCTTCGGAAAATATCTCGGCCTTGTGATTAAAGTTCTTGGTATAGCCATCATGGTTATCAGTCAACTCTCTTTGTTCTTCATCGAGATTTATCCATTTACCGAATCTCCTACGATGTTAGCCGTGTATCGTTACTTTAGCATGCAGAAAGCGCTGATCGACGGGAAGTTTCCGCCTGCTGGGATGGTCGTTTGGGTGATCGCATTTGCCATGACTGCTATCATTCTCGTCTCATTCGGGCTCATGCTGGGGATCGCTCTGAGTTGTTGGTCACTGGCGCTATGGCTTCTTTCTTCTCGGGCTACTCATATAGTGCATTTATGTTTAGACAAGTATTCTGTGTTATACGAGTGTACACTGATAGCAAGCAATACACTTTTATTCATTCTCTGTCGAGCGCTTAGGGCACGTTATCGGAGGCACACTACAAAAGTAGAATTATTCAAATGTAATGTCCACACTCTCCCATTCATTGGCAGATTCCCACTCCTCAACAGTCGACTCTCCGTCTCCGCATAGGTCTATTGAGCCAGACATTTCTTCCTCTTCAATATAGCCATATCCCTCGGAGCTTGACATGAATCACAACTGCATGGCTGGACAGGATCCACAGGCTTAAGCTTCCAAGAGCATGGGCCTGTTGCACCGAGACCGGCCTCGTCGTCCGCAAACCGTTCGCATCGCAAATAGGTATCTGGCGGATATCGCAGGACGTATACGACAAGGTAAAGGGGGACAACCTTCCTCTTCGTGGGCCATGGAGCGTACTCCCACATACGCAAATCTTCAGGTTTCGTGCCTTCGGTAATTGCGATGTAATTGCCGTTTTGACTACTCCTGCTTACTGGCCGCGCGATATACGCTTTCTCGCCCATAGCAGTGATCCCAGCAAGAAGTGGGAAGTGTTCAGCAGTGGAGAACGATGTTCTGCGTCGTATGTGAAGCTCGAGCACGTCCTGCTTTGAAAACTTCAGGATTTGCTTTGTTCCTTCGAGTCCATCGCAGCGAACCTCATACTAGGAGAAGCCCACCTCCAGTTAACTACCTTCCTTGCAAAGAGATGAAGGGACTCACTCTGTTGAAAATATGTAGTAAATCACCGTTGCTGCTGCAGTGGCGAGCGAGTAGTATATATGTAAAAAAAGAAATTTCATCGACAGCCGGGATGCATTTCTTCTCTGACTCTTCCACCAAAAGCCGAAAATCGCTTGTTTGAGCAAACCGAGTAGCAGACAGTGCCCGCAATGACGCCCTTCGGCAATATAGGTCAGTTGAGAGTAAGTACCGGAAGGCACGTAGAGCGCGCTGGCAAGTCCGTTCGTCCTCGCTAAATTTCCAAATCATCAGACGAATTGAAACAAAGACGTTATACGAAATAGTACCTGTCGACATATTGAGATAACTGCGTGCATAGATGCTCAAGCTCTTCGGACTCCACGATAATCGGAATTGCAATCACATACCAACGCGGCGTGTCCTTGAATTTGTATCGGATGGAAATGATTTGGCCGAGCAAGATCTCCGGCGGACAGGTAAGCCGGTGAAGGAGCGGCTGTACAGCGGGATGAGGATACAAGCCCTGCAGAAGACCTACAGTAGGCAAAAAAAAAGTATTGCATCACCCCTCTGAACCAAAGTTTAGTCTGTAACTCCCTCAGAAGAACATGTCTTTTCTTCATACTCTATAGGCTTGTAGGCCTCCATGAAGAGACTATCTATACTGTATAAGAACCCATGCTCTGTAGTGTAAGAGATGAAATGAGTTCTAATATATATTTTAAAATAAGGCTAAAACATCAGGAAAAACCTCCCCGGCGGAAAATAGCGGAATCGCCGGAATCAGCCGGTGATTCCGACTGATTCCATACTAGGCAGATTCTATAAGGGTGTTCCGTATTCCGTGGTATTCTAGACTTTCTCTAGTATTCTATGTCATTTATTTGTGCATTCCAGTAGTTCTTTGTCATTTATTCGTGCATTTCAATTTTTCTTCATTGTTTATTTGTGTATTCCGATTTTCCTTCCTCATTTATTTGCATATTCCAAACTTTCATTAATATAAATTATGCTATTCCGTACTCATTCCATACATGTCTGTAATTACTCAACCTACTTAACAAACAGGTCATGGAGCACACCAGGAAGATCACCGTGAATAATAGCCACAATGCTGATCATAGATACGGCAGTCTCCAGTTCTGCGAGTGCTATTGGCGCCAGACTCGATGGGTGGGTACTGCACCTGATTGAAGGGAATGGCACACGACTTTGCGCCTGCGGACGGCGCGCGTACGTCTTGTGGTTCCAAGCTATGTAGAATAGAATAATGGTCAGCTCCCTTTAGCAAAGTGGAGGAAGGAGAGGAGACACGCACTTGCGTCCACTGTGCTCCTTGATGTCGTCTTCGCACACTTTCTCTTCGCACCACGGAAGGACTGCAACATATTTGCTGTCGAGTGTCGGCACGACATCGTCCCATTTGGTTACGACACGCAGGTGAGACATATACAGAGTGTACAGAGCCTTCGTGCGCTCGAACATCTGTTGAATAGTCTTGAGAAGTGCAGGTACGGGAGTCTCCTCCACGCCCATATCACGTCGCACAGAACGTGTTTGCTTCTTCTGGATATCAACCGGACCGAGTTCAAGGCGAAGTGGAACACCCTGGACAAAAAGTCATTTGTAAGTCCACACGAAAACCGAGAAATAAGGAATGATTGAATTTTCGCGCCGACTATTCTCCGACTTCTCCTGCATGGGCTTCGAACGGGGAAGCAGGTTGAGTCTGGGACGCTGAGCAGGTTGGGCAGGTTCCACAGGTGCGTTGTGGGTCAAGTGGACGCTCGTTGTACGGCTTGACGGGTGACTTGGACGAGACGAGGATGCAGTAGGAGCCTCATTAGCGGCCTCAGCGGCCTGCAGCATCTGGAACATGTTCGTGTTCGAACTCGTCCTTGAAAGGCTCGCACTGTCGCGCTTGCTGTCTCCCTTCTTCGTGAAGACGCTAGTGGGTTCGAAGTTCATGGTGCCACTGCCCTTCTGAATCTTGCCAGAGTTCGTCAGATCACCCGCCTCGTTTGCAGGCCTCGAAGGGCCAGAGAAGACAGCCCATCCATCGGGACCGACTTGAACATTTCCGTCACGATCATGGCCACGGCGTGAACCACCGCGAGACATGGCCGACCGCGCTAAGTTATGTTGCTCCTGTTGCGCCTTCTCTTTCGTGGCCTGTATATTGGTAAGCTCAAGTGAAATCGAGTAACAAAGCAAGAGCGCGTACCGCCTGAGCGATTGTCGACGGAGCAGCGACCGAGTTGCGGGTAGTCCATTTCCTTTCCCGCAATTCAATCACATCCTGTCCAAGAAAGTCAGCTCAACGAAAGGCTAGGAAACAGAGGGTACGCACTTGTAACATGAACTGCATACAAGACGACACGTTGCTGCTCTTCGCAAGCTCCTTCATCCGACTGAAATAGACGTCCATGTGTCCGCGAGCCTTAAGAGGTATCGAGCGCCTGACAAACACTTGTCAGTAGTTTACATATACTTTCGATCTCTTCCTCCTCGGGATTGTCGACGTTGTTGAGCAGCTTCTTGATGCACTCATGCATGATACGTTCCGTGAGCATCTGAAGATCGAAGAGCTCACCGATGAACTTGACGAGTCCGAGACCTTGACGCTTGGCCTTCTGTGCAGTGTGGTATCCGTCCGAGTACAGCGCGTTCTCGCAAGCCTCCTTGTTTTCTTCCTTTTCGTTGGCATCCTTAACAGCCTGATCCTCTGTCGCCTTCACGAGAGCCGCTGCCGCCATCGACTCCTTCTGCGTCTAGCCGCGCTCGAAGTCTTCCTGACAGCGATTCAGAAGGTACTTACGGAAAAGCAGATCACCTGTAATCGGCTTGCCCTCAGCATTGCGGATACCATCATCCTGCACGTTCGGACTGGACTGCTCCATCATCTTACGGCACAAGCGAGCATACATCTCACTCCAGGCCGCCTCATCCGTCGCCCTCTCGAACACAAGCCGAATGAGCTGAATGAGCGTACGCCCATCCTTCACGCTCTCACTTTTGTTTGCCCACGCAATGATCTGGTTTGAGATGGACTACAACTTCTCGATAGTGGGCTTGTTGAGCAGCAAATGGACTTTCTTGTCCACAATCTCGGGTGAATCTGTGTCAATTGAGGCCCCACACCTGGACGTGCTGCCCGCGACCCAGCGGTTCGCAGACTGCTCGGCGCGACGTGTTTGAAGGAGGAAGTAGCATTCACGTTGGACTGATTGGCAGAAGCACTGATACGGTCCGACTCGTTGCGTGTTGAGCAGCCACATTTCCTACGCGTACGCTTGTTGCCCACAGCGCCCGCGCCACCTGACTGGAAGAGCGAACCATAGGCGATGGACGCCCGCCTGCGAATGGAAGGCCGCCGTGCCCACCACTCATTGACGTCGAGCACATGAAGCACTTTTCACTTGACAGTTTGTTCAGTGCAGAGAAGTTCAGACTTTACGGTCTTCGGCTTGAAGATGAGCAAGTTGAAAGTCGGAAGTCGGACGGCGTGTTGCCTGCGGCAGTGAGTGCGTCCCACCAGGCAGCCGGTAAGGCTACTGCTGTGTGCATAATGGTTGCGGTGGGTGTGATCGAGGGTATGTTCAGACGTTCTGTAAGGACATCGGCGCCAGACATATTGGAGTGGTAGCAGATGTGAAGACTGTATGGCGCGCCGCGTCAAAACCAACATACATGTGATCAAGTTCCCACACCTCTTCTGTGGACGACGCATCCAGGTGTGGGAAATTGGACTTAGCAGTTTTTGTCACCTGAAGTGCCTCCAAATACAAAATACATCATATCTAACTCAATTCTTCACAAAAACTCTTCAAAAAAGTTGCTAAATTTATGTTTCAATGGTCTCAAAAATGTGTCTGAGCTTAGAGGACAGAATATGGAATATTGAGGCTGCAGTAGTGGGAATATGTGTTTTTCTAGCAAAACTCCTTCCCTGAATTTCCCTGAACTCAATTTTGAAGCTAACGGCATGAAATGGTTGGAGAATGGTCTGTATAATGTATATTGAATTTTAGATGGCTTATAACAATGCAGGCAATTTTTTGAAGACTGTCTGAGTCAAGCAAATTTGAGAGTTTCAGCACAACAGTCAAGCAGAACAAGAGGAGACATTAATATTCACTTTAGTTCAGCCCTCATAAAATCAACCATATAATATATAGACCATTCTCCAACAAGTGTCATGTCATTAGCTTCAAATTTGAGCTCAGTAAAAATCAAGGAAGGAGTTTTGCTGGAAAAACATCTATTCTCACTACTGCAGCTTTAATATTCCACTTTCTGTCCACTAAGCTCACAAAATTATAGAAGCCATCGAAACATAAATTTAGCAACTTTTTTGAACTGATTCTGTGAAGAATTGAGTGAGATATAGATTTTACAAGTTTCTGAGGTGCTCAAATGCTGCATTTGCTATAACATTTTCTGTCTCATTCCACAACTCACCTTGCCGATTCCAGCAAATTCCAATACAATTTTATTTTTCTACTTAATTTCGTGCAATTCCACAAACCACCTTGCCGGTTCTAGCAAATTCCAATACAGATCCTTTTTTCTACTCAATTCCATGCAATTCCAAGGGGTCCAAATCCATCCTAATGCCATTCCGAACTATTCTACAAATGTCTTTCTATTCTAAAATTATTCCATGATATTCCATTGGGAGGTTTTTCCTGATGAAGAGAGATTCAACTTGCCCTATAAATTTAATATGAGGCAAGACCTTTTTGCACTGCCTGTATTTAGAGATGTATACAGTGGTTCTATGCTTCTGTACCATTAGAAGAGAAGAATTGTATCTGTGAAAAATATACTTCAGTAAATTGTGATGCAGTAAGCACTCTCATACAAATGCATTGCATCAGTAGGCTGATACCCATCCATGGAATGTGAAAGCTACATCAAGAGAGAAGCAGGATGCACAATACAGTAGTCCCCATGAATCAGATAGCGTAGATACCCCTGCATCATATTATTAGTCTTGTTCAGTATGAAATAAAACCTGTCAATAAAGAGGAACGGTCCAACCTCAAAGTGCATTTGCACTCATGACATCAGCTAGCATCTCATTGCGGCACTTCTCCACATATATTCTTTATCTATAATAAGTCTTTGATTATTATGTATGGAGCTGAATGACCCATGAATTTCTGCACCTCTCATTATCTCCTCAACAAGGACATGGAAATATGAATCAAAGGGAGCATGAGAAAGAGTTGAAAGGAGTGACACATGCTTGGACATCCTAGAATATTTGTACTTTACTCACCAGAGGTGAGGAATGAGCCACTGCATATTACTTGAGCATCTGATGACATCTTATTAGCCTCTCCACTATATATTGCATAAAGCCAACACTGCCATTGTCTGAATCCCAGCCCTGCACATCATGTACAATTTTTCCATGATACAACAGGAGTGATGATCAACTGCTCCATTATGGCAGGATGAATGAATAGACTGGTCTATCGCTTGAATCTTAGCCAATGTGATGTCCTATATAGATTCTTCCATTCAAGTTGTCACACAAGGGAAGAGTGCACTAGACTTCTCCAGTAGATAGTGTCTGTATTGCCAGTGCACATCAGAGTCCTAGGATTGATATAGTGAAGAGGGTGTTCTGTGGCAGTGAAACACAGATAGTGAAACTAGTCACAACTGACAGGGAATTTGAAGTACCAAATGAGATGTTCAGGGCACTGCCTAGGAGTAGTGTGGCTAAAAGAGATGAATGTAAGTTTTATATGGGATCTGGGTAGCTTGATTTGTTTTTATGTGAGTGCAAAGCTGTGTGTCCATGTCAATGCCATTGTGGTGCCTTGATGAGAAAGAATGAGCAAGCCAAAAGCAATAGAATCTGAGAAAATATAAGCCCATCAAAGCACAACAAACATGAGCAATGTTCTTGGCAAAGTTTCTCTGAGACTCATAGATATGAGACAACCCTAAAGACACACTCTTGTGTATGAAGTAAGGTGAATGAAGCAAAAAGCTTACCATTTGTCAGTTCAAGTTCCTTGTGAGATTGCTCTGGTTATTTTGCCCCTTCACAATCTTGAACCCATGTAAATGGATCTGGAAGTCCCCATCAATAATGCTGCAATTACCATCTTGACCTAAATATCACAATGTAGACTTTGCCTCAATGTTTAATGTAGGACACAAGGAAGCCTAGGCCTGTCTCATTGGAAGCTTGATCTGAGTTTGAAATACGGATCGACGCCTCGCCCCGTGACTCAAGGTTTTTCTCTTCACAGCAGCGCTTGAGAAAGTGTGATGTGCGAATGACATCAAAGCCCACTGGCACGTTAGTAAGTACTTGTGATAATACCAGATCGGCTTTACTCAGCACACTCACTGCTACGCAGCGCTCATATCTCTAATGAGTCTCCGTCTCATGCCGTCTGTCTATATTTATCCAGCCAGCTACTATAAAGCCTAAGTGTACCCGCACGACACCACCCAGACACACCCAGAATCCCCTCCGACAACGATTCCGTCTGCGATGCCTGAACAAAAAGCCCTCTTTCTCCAAACTCCAGTCAACGGCGAGTGGCGCGTAGGATCCAAAGCCATCCCGAAGCCTGGGCCCGGAGAGCTAGTGGTTAAGATCCATGCGACTGCATTGAATCCTGTCGACTGGAAAATCCGAAACTACAACTACTTCATCACGGAGTACCCTGCCATCCTCGGTACGGACTCGTCTGGTACAGTAGAGGACGTCGGCGAAGGCGTCCAAGGCTTTGCGAAAGGCGATAAGGTGTAAGTTTATTTCGGCTTCTACGTCGTGTTTAGACACTGACGCATTGCTGCCCAGAGTTCACCAGGGATTCTTTTCGAATGACAAAGCAACCTTTCAGCAGTACACGGTCGTCCCAGCAGAGATCACAGCTAAAGTCAGTTCGAGTCCTCCCGCTATCCTTTCTTTAACTAATTTCTTTCATTTTGATCGTAGCTTCCTTCGAATGTATCTTTCGACGAAGCTGCATCTATTCCACTGGGCCTTGCTACCGCGGCTCTGGGATTATATGGCGACAGACCAGCGGGAGTTCAAAAGTACACGCCTGCATGGGAGGAAGGCGGAGAAGGCATATATCGTGGAAAGCCGATCGTCGTTTTCGGCGGATCGACCTCTGTCGGGCAATACGGTATCAATATTCTTAGCATACACATTGTTTGTAAGGGCGGAAGTACTGACCTTCCATCTCTCATGTAGTCATCCAGCTGGCAAAGCTCTCTGGTTTCTCACCCATCATCGCCACTGCCTCACCGCACAACACAGCTCTCCTCAAATCACTCGGCGCGACGCACGTTGTCGACCGCAAGGCGGATGTCGCAGCCAAGGTCGCGGAGATTCTCGGTAGTACACAAGTCGAGTTGATCTTCGACGCAGTCTCGGAGCAAGACACGCAGTCACAGGCGTGGGACCTGCTCGCACCGGGCGGCGCCCTCGTAATTGTTCTCCCAACAAAGGTCGATAAGGGGAAGTACAAAGACAGGACTATCATTGACACCGTGTTCGGAAACGTACACGCTCCAGCAAACCGGGGACTTGGCGTGAGCCTTTACAGTAAGCTGACGCGCTTACTAGAAAATGGGATCATCAAGGTATGGTGGCGAGCTAGCTTCGACGGATCTGATTATTGATACGACATATGGATATAGCCCAACCGTGTCGAAGTGCTTCCGAACGGCTTGGCTGGGATTCCGGACGGGCTGGAACGCTTGAAGGGGAACAAGGTCAGCGGGACGAAGCTTATCGCTCGTCCTCTGGAGACTGTCTGAGTAACTGAAGAGAGAAAGAATACCGAGAAAGTGGGATCCTTAAGTTAATTTCCGATTGATAAGGCGAAAAGGACAGTGATGAAGGCTTGGCCTTTACCTGCAAAGATGAATGGATGGCAGAAGCTTGTATTCAATGACAAGTATGAATACGAAACTGATGATCGATTGCTCATTATTGATCTCGTTTTCCCGAGAGAGGTGAGCCTAAGGGGTGCGAGCTCAAAGGGGTGGAAGTGGATGACCTAAAGATTCGGGAAAAAAGTCATCGTAATCTTGCTGGAGCGACACTTGCACCTGTTTCGCCTCCATTGGTAGACTCGGAATCAACCCATCACTTGAACAAGCATGTCTGCGAGATATTCTTTTGGATCAATCTGAATTGCTGTCTTACATACATGTAACATGTAACTAATGAGACCGATCGGAAACGAAACGGAGAGTGAGTGAGTCACTTTCGCCCTCAGTCATTCGAAACTCTCTTACATTGAACATTTATAGAAGAATAGCAAGAGAGAGCATGACGATAACATGGTCCGCTAGGATACAAATCAAAACCAGAGAAAGCGTACAAAACAGTCACAATAGTAAGTCTGCAACACAGACAATCATCGCCGCTCGCGCATCTTCAGCCAAACAACGCCGATGACACCGATGCCAAACCCAGCGATGAAAGCGAAGAGGACGAGCACGTCTCTATAGTAATTATTCACGCCGAAGCCGAATAACTACACGTCGTCCTAATGATCAGAATGCAATTTTTTCTTGGATTGAACAATGCACGTACGAGTTGCATGATAAGGCTTGCTGAAACATTGACGGGTACGCCTTGGAGAGTGTCCTCGATCATGAGCCCCGAACCAACCTCGTTCACAGACAGTGCCTCAAGGCTGTATTTGAGTGGACAGAGCCACTGCAGCCAGCGCAGCACGGGCGGTGTGTCACCGAGGTGCACGAAGAAGCCCGCAAATGTCATTTGATACAGAGCCGTCAGCGCGCTCAGCAGAATCGCGATGCCGCCGTTTCAGAACAGACATGCAAGGAGGAAGTTCTGCGATCGCGAAGAGTCAGTGGAAGGGAGGAACAGACGAGGAGGGAACGGAACGTACGAAAAGAGTCATGGCTAGGGAGTACAGAACAAGGACGAAGAGGAACTTGAAGAAGTGGGCTGGATCATCGGCGAGGCCTGCCATCCAGTATGTTCTGCGGAAATGTAAGCAAAGGCGAAGGGTGATGGAATAGTATACGCACATCGAAGATACTATGATCGTTGGGATTAACCGCAGTGGGACAACATCGAAGATAAGTCGAGAAAGCAGCCAAGCTGTAGGACTAGGTACGGATCGTCAGTACAAAGTGCTATCCTAAGCTTCTGGACTGACCTGTAGTACAAATTGGACCTCTCGCGAAGGAAGAGAGGCCGCGATTCAACAAGGTTATACAAAGCGCTCAATGATGAAAACGCTATGAGAGCTCCCTGTATGAAGGTTGATCTGAGGCTAGGGGACGTCCGTCTTTAGGGTAGATCATGCTCACCAGGAAGAACAAGCATCCCACACGGGACTGGAAGCCGGCGATAGTGATACCCGTGTTGAAGTATAGCCCTCCGCAGAAGACGCCGAGGACACACGCGATGCCAACATGAGTGAGGAACAGTGTTTTATCTCTACAACCCTCGTCTCGTCAGCCCTCACTCTCCTTGTGAAAGTAAGTAGTACGTACCTTCGCAAGATCTTCCACTCGCGACCGGACAGAACCTCAAGCTGGGTCAAGAATGTAGCTGCATACTGAGAGCCACCCTTCGCTCTAGATTTGCCCGAGATCTCGCCCTTCTCCAATTCAGCGGGGCTGCTGACTCCAGCACTAGCCTGCTCGCTCTTCTCTGACTCCGCCTGGCAACTTGAATAACACCTCGTGCGGGGACTTCTATGCGTGGCAGTGGGCGTCGTGGCAGTCGGTGCTTCAATATATATCTAGGAAAGACGCCGTCCGGCACTCGCTGTTAGCGGTGCATATCATCAGTATTCTTTATATCTAACCAGGCATATCCGAAGCCTAGACATCCTCATTAATATTGCTCGAGGCGCATGGAAGCAGCACTGCAAGTACTCACTGCGATCAACGTCGAACGGCTCCCTTCGAAGCTAGGGCAGGGCAGACTTTTAGTAGGCGTCCCCGGGTTTCATGCAATGAGAGATGCGTTTCCGCGTCTGTTAGCACTGGAACGTCTCTTGTTTGGCGGTCATTGTAGTCCTGCGCCAATCACACCGGCGCTCATCACCCCTTCAGGCTTTAGTCTCCTACCGTGCAAAGTCGCCACGGGCCATGCATGACGTGCGACGACTCGGATGTGTTTCGAAGTGGATGCCCGACGATCCCCCGAGTGCATTGCATTGCAATAAAGTGCAACTGGAATTTGAATATGTGCGCGCGGCGGTTAGAGCAGAGCTGCCGGCGCACTTGGACGCGCCGACGACGAGGAGGGTCGTGATTGCGATAGCTAGCGTGTTAGCCACGACGCGTCGCGTATGGCCTCCATCACGAAAACTATCCGCGGCTGGTAGTGACATTTAGTTCTGACACGCATTAGGCAAGGATCAGCACTGCCTATATGTGGTTACAAGCACTGACAAGCAACCACAAGGCTTTCATTTGAATGTAGCTATCCACAAGCACTGCGACTCAATGTAATCATATAACAAGGCTCTTAACTTAATTGTAAGCTTGTACAAGTACTTTATGCACTTTATAATTAATTATATGCACAATAAAATTATTTGGATTTGAATACATTTGCACAGAAGGGCACAACAAGTCTTAAGCAACAATATTATTATTATGAGCACGCGAGGGCGAGGCTTAGCGGTGACGGGCACCTGCTCCTCGTAGACCCAAAACATGGAGTTATGCTTTATGATGAACAAGAAATGATCAGACATTGAGATGCGCTACAACGAGAAGCAGAAAAAACACACCTGCATCTCACCGCCAGCAGTTGAGAAATTGGAGACCTGCCCTGGCATACCATAGCTCATGGACTGCAGATGCGAGTTCAGGAACTGGAGACCGTTCATCCCACCAAATTCCCCTTGTCTTTGCTGGCCGTGGCCATTCATCTGCATCTGCTGCTCACCTTCGCTGCCCTCATGTGTCGCATGCGAGCCAACTGCCGAGCTACTGTTCGAACCAGGCGCCGTCTCGAGCAGCCTCTGGATCTTGATTGTAGGAGGCGCAGGCGGGTAGAGGTCAGCTGGCATCATTGGTGGCATCGGTGCACCCAGTGCACTCGTCGAGCGGCGGTTCTGTGGAAGGACAAAGCTAAGCGGTCCGGGAACTAGGCTCTGGGCGGTCTGAGTCAGGATTCACGTGGAAAGCAAGTGTCTGTGTCCGTGCCCATGTCCACCATGGTGCAAGTGCCAGTAGGAAGACATACTGAGCGGGCCCAATTCGAGAGAGGCATGTCGATCGCAAGGCTCACTCCTGATACAGAACCAGATGCACCGGAGAGCAAGGGCATTGAGAGGCTCAGTGGGAGCGAGAGCGTCTGACCTTGACCCTGGCCCTGTGATCCCTCCGATTTGCTCATGTCGAAGTCCGCGACATCTGCCATCTCGACTTTGCGCACGCTGCTGCACCTGCTGTTCACATAGCCGTATGGACCATAGAGAGACCTGTCGGTGGAGAGCGAGTCAAGCTCGTTGAAGTCCTCCGAGTTGGCGGTCGGTGCAGATGAGGAGACGCTCGTGGTGCTGGTGGTGCTGTTGGTGGAGCACGAGGAACTGTTGCGGGCACGCGTGCTGGAACCATGCACACGGCTGCTTGACTTGGTAGTATGGTACGGTCACGACGCTCCTTCTTCCCATCCTTCTCCTTCCTCACCTTCCCACCTGCCATCGACTCTGCCTTGCCCTTTTTCTCCTTGACAGTGCATGTGGGCTGATAGATGTACCAAGGATACATCTCTTCATGCTCCCTCTTGCGCTGCTTCACAAGGTCATCCCAGTACTTGTGTTCCTCTGCAGAGAGCGGGTGCCACTGCTGGGAGATCGTCTTGGACAGGTCAGCCTGGCGCTGGAGAAATTTTGTGGCAAAAAGAGTGCACACAATGGTGGTGGAAGCAAGCAAGGTGTAACGACATGTCACATCTTGACGTGTTTTCTAAGTCCAGGTCTGAATGAGATCCGTATAGTTCATCTGTACTGGCCTTGCACTTATATTCAAGCATAAATAGTTTAGTGGTATATTGAGTTCCTTAAGCAAATTGTAAGAAAGAGGTTGTGAGTTCAAGACCCTGCAGCACTAAGAAAAAGAATAAAACCTGAGAAATTAAGAAATCTGAAATTTGAGAAACAGTTAAGAAAGGAAATCTTACAAAATAAGAAAAGAAAAGCAAAAAGCTACTTTTTCTATTTTCTTCTTGGTGTCACAAGTAATTACATGTGATTGTAGGTCTGGTAATGTCTGACAAGAATTGTGGAGGATTACAATCTCCATAAGTCTTGTGAGCTTTGACAAGTCTTGTGGGTCTTGTAAGAAGTGCCGACCAATGAAATGGGGTACAATATTACCCACAAGGCTTACATATAATTTACATATTTCATTTCTTACAATTAAATGTATGCAAATGTAAGATTTGTCTCATTTTCGTGATGTCAGGCTGAAGCGACTGACTTGTCCATACGGAAATGCACGCGTTGCAGATGTGCATCTACGTACGAGTACACAAAGCTTTCAGTAGTTGCATATGGTTGAATGATGGGAGTGATACACAAGCACATCGACGCACACTATCACTATCGAAGGTTTCTAGCGTCGGGGAGCCCGGGTCTGGACTTTGTATCTGTTGTACCCTACGTACTCCACTCTGCCGAACGACGCTGAGCGGATCCCGCACGCCTACATAGTCTCGGAGACCCGGCACGACGTCGGAGTCTGCAGCGGAGCTTACGGGATCGTCCGCGAAGCATGGACGGAATCAACGAAGTGGAAGCATCAAAGGTCAAAGTAGGCTAACCCCTGTCTATCTATCTATCTATCCCATTCAATCACTCCGCACCCTGCTTCGATTCCAGAGATTCCAAAAACAGAAAAAACTCAACTGCTCATCCGCCATCTTCTGATCCGAGTCTTCAAGTGCAAATCTGAATGCAGAAGGCATGCCTTGGGGTGCTGCGGAGGGTTATACACTGTACGTTATATGCAGAGCTGAGTAGAGTGAGTGCAAATGAGTTCATCTGATCCGGGGGTTGGGAAAATCCTAGTTGATACAGTTATCGAAAGAAAAGAAAAAAAGAGAAAGAACCGGAAGAAGGGAAGGAGGAAAAACTGAAGAAAAAAAGGGGGGAAGGGCGAAGGATGGGAAGAACGAAGGCATCAGGAGTGTTTGGCATTTTGTTGCGGAGGGGGTTATTCACGTTCTCCCCTCGGCGACAAAGGGAAGTGTGGGCAGTGGCTATTACATACAGTAAGTGAGGCAGATCAATAGAAGAAAAAAGGAGACCCTTGAAGACGAAGGATGAGAGTACGAGGAACGAAAATCTATGTGTAAATCACTTTTTTCTTCTTCTTTCTTTCAATGTATACATGTTTTAAAACGGCATGTTCCGCGACTGCTCGACTTTCTGCACCTGGTAGACTAAGAAAGGATAAGCATCAGCATCCATACCAGGAGAAAAAGAGTGAACTCACGCGCAACAGGAAAGACGAAACTGAGCTGCCTCAGCGCACCCACAACCACGTCCAGCTCCGCTTCCACCCCAAACCACTCCCCGTTCCCCATCGCCGAATCACGCGCAGCCCGCATATCTCCGCCCCCGCCCCCGCCCCACATCCGCTCCCGCAACAGCACATCTGACACACACATCCAGCACGTCCCCATCACAGGGTCCAGTAGCGCATACTCCCGACCTCCCAGCCGCCTCACGATCTGGCAGCAGGCCGCCGCCGCCGCCCGCACGCATGTCGCGTGTGCGTGTCCGTCCTTTTGTGCGCGCGGGTGGTGTAGCTGGATAACGGCCGCGTGCGCGAGCGTGTGTACCAGTGCGAGCTCGACGTCCACTGAGATCGATTGGGAGGCGGGCGCTGCGGCTGCATATGCGGAGAGGTGAGGCGAGGGAGATGGGGAGGGAGTCAACGTGACGGTGTAAGGAGGGAGGTTGGCAATGAAGTTCGAAAGCGCGAACTCGAGCTGCGTGAGCTGCTCCCAGTGCGTTGGCTCCGATTGCACTATACGTAAATATATTATTCAGTAAATGTAATATATATCGGAGGAAATAAAAGAAATAAACGCACTGGACGCGATACGCGCCGCACGCTCAAACAACGCTGCCGCCTTCGCCTTAAGCGCCTGAGTGCACGAGTTCTTCATCCCTCCCGTCGTCGACGACGCGCTGCTCGCATCAAACAACGACCCCAGGCTCTCATAATCCGCATTTTCACGCGTCACCTCCTTGCCCCCATCCGCGTCCCACGGCCACACAGTACTGATCTTCAGCTGCGGGTGCTCGTCGTCCGGCAAGCTGCTCGGCAGTCCCGTCGCAACGCTCCAGCACCGGTCCACGAAGAACACGCCCCAGAACGTCGACACCCGCTCCGCGTGCTCCAGTGCGCTGCGTGCAGGGGGGAGAACGACGGCGTGCGAGGGAGAAGGACTGCCTGACCAGCTGCCGTTGCCGGTGTCGCTAGAACAGGTGGAGAATGGGAAGGCAGTGGTGTACGACGAAGATGGCGAGTCAAACGCGGTAGAGCCGACAGAAGTCGGCGGTAAGGACGGAGAAGAAGCAGGAACGGGAGGCCGCCAGATGGCGCTCCGCACCTGGTGCATTCCCAAGCTGACCGCAAGACGCGCAGCAGCGCTCGCATGGTAGTACCCCTCAAGAAGACGCGCCTTCGCGAAAAAGTACACCGCGAGGAGCGCGCTAGCTTGCACGGCGTCGACGAGTGGCGTCGCAGCGTCCAGCGCTTCTTTACCTGTCCCTCCTCCTAATCCTGTAGTCATTCCGAGACCCTGGCTGGTTCCCGGGCGCGAGGCAGACTGTGGCTGGAAGGCACGAATGGGCGCAGGCGACGCCGCGGCCGAACTCGGTGCATACGAACTCCTAGCGCTCCTCGACGATCTTGACGATCTAGATGAACGGGAGGAAGGCGAGTCGGAGGCAGCGGCCTCCCCCGCTTCGAGAGCCGCAGCGATCCCGCGCAACACGCGTGAGGAAATGCGGCTCGTGCAGACAAGTCCGTCTGTTTCCCGCTAGTCGTATGATCCATTCTTGCAAGAGGCTTGGGGTCAGAGAGAGAGATCGAGGACGATGACTGGGAGAGATGCGGTCGTCCGACTAAAGTACTGAAGAGACGCCCAAAGCACCGCGTGTTCCTAATATTAATGATAGTAACACTTGTGTAATACTACAGCTGTATATATCGCCTCAGTATGCTAACGCGCCCAAAGACCAACAAAAGAGGCATACACCTGTGCACAGATATGACGCAGGCGATTGAACGAGGAGAGACAGACGAGAGCACTTCACAAGCATTACGACATGCACGTCTTCCTTTGTAACCTTGAGAGCAAATTTGCTAGAAATCAGCAAAGGCTCTAAATTCAAGTTTTGCATACATGGGAATATATAATAATATATTCGGATAGAAAAGAGAAAGCTTACATTTGGTTACGTCATCAGCATGACATGCTCATTGCTTCTTCTCCCTGAAACTAGACAACATCACAAAAATGTCTAAAATCTTGCACGGGCTTACATACCCGTGGAAGATAGTAAATTTTGTATATTTTGTATATTATGTACAAGAGAATCTAGCACACTCTCAAAATGATCAGAAATGTACAAGTTGCCGCAAGATCGCCGCAAGTCTGATGCATATTGCCAAGTTAGGTCGTACTGATCGTCACTTACAAGAATGGCCAGCCCTGAAGAAATATAGAAGAGAATACGGCACAGCTTCAAAATGACATGGGATAATCTTACTTGTGGTTCTTGTCGTGTCTGGTAGAGTTCTTATATAAGGCCTGCAAGTCGTTATACGAGACTGAAAGTCTACTGGTTCATTATCACACCATTTAAATAATATAACAATAATGTATTTCTATTGCATCATTTATTGTACAATTGAATTGTTCAAAATTGTAGCCACATCGAAATCATAGATAAAAGTAAAAGAGGAATAAAGAATTCAGGTTTGATGGTGTCCGCGGGCGAGATGAGGTGCGGGATATAGCTGCGATGAGTCGAGCAGGTCCTCAAACTGGAAGCGCATCGCATACGTGTCCATATGCTCACCGTCTGGCCCCATCCCATCCATGCCACCACCCATCGTGCCCATCGCACCCATCGCACTCACCGACCCCATTGAGCCGAAGCCCATCCACGGCGGCAGCCCCATGTCCATTCCAATGTTGATTTCGCCAAATACATTTTGACTCTGTGTCTCCTGGTTCTAACCATGTGGAATGCATGGTAGATTCATCGGCGGTGCACAGCATCTGCATTGCCCATGCTGGCAAGCCGTAGTCATCCCACTCGCCAGCAACTGCCATTCTGGTGACTCAGGCAGCCCATGCGGCACTGCACGCTGAGCCGGCACTTGAAGCTGTCCACCTGGCGATTGGCTAGTCGGTGAAGAGAATTGACCAGGGAGGAAGAGATGCAAGGACGAGGAGGAAGGAGGTGTTGGTGCGGAAAGCGGGTCACCTGAAGAGGTTGAAGGCTTGCTAGGAATGCTGAGCTGCGTGAGCATGCAAGGGCGAGGCTTAGCAGTGACAGGCACCTGCTCCTTGTATACCTGAAACATGAGATAGCATGCTACGATGAAGGGCAGAAAAACACACCTGCATCTCGCTGCCAGCAGTCGAGAAATCGGGAACCTGCCCTGGCATACCGTAGTTCATGGACTGCAGATGTGAGTTCGGGAACTGGAAACCGCTCATTCCACCAAATTCCCCCTCTCTTTCCTGGCTGTGGCCATTCATCTGCAACCGCTGCTTGTCTTCGTTGCCCTCGTGCATCACAGGTGAGCCAACCGGCAAGCCACTGTTCGAACCAGGTGCCGTCTCCAGCAGCCTCGGGATCTTCACTGTAGGAGGCCAAGGGGGTAGCTGGCATTATCAGTGGCGTCGGTGCACCTGGTGCACTCATCAAGTGGCAGTTCTGTGGGAGGACAAAGCTAAGCAGTCCAGGAACTAAGCTCTGGGTGGTCTGAGTCGGGATCTGCGCAGAAAGCAAGTGTCTGTGTCCATGCCCGTGTCCACGTGGTGCGAGTGCAAGTAGGAAGATGTGCTGAGTGGGCTAGATTCGAGAGAAGCCTGCAAGAGCATTGCACTGTCGATTGCAAGGCTTGCTCCTGGTCCAGAACCAGATGCGCCAGAGAGCAAGGGCATCGAGAGGTTCAGTGGGAGCAAGAGCGTCTGACTTTGACCCTGGCCCTGTGATCCCTCCGATTCGCTCATGTTGAAGTCTGTGAGATCCGCTGTCTCGACTTCGTGCATGCTACTGCACCCGCTGTTCGCATAGCCATACAGACCATAGAGAGACCTGTCGGTGGAGAGCATGTCGAGCTCGCTGAAGTCCTCCAAATTGACGGTTGATGAAGATGGGGAGACGCTCGTGGGGCTGATAGTGGATCACAAAGAACTGTTGTGTGCACACGTGCCAGAACTGTGCACACAGCTGCTCAACTTGGTACAGTCATGATGCTCCTTCTTCCTCACCTTCCCACCCACTGTCGACTCTGTCTTGCCCTTTGTCTCCTTGGTGGTGAGTGTGGGCTGATAGACATACCAAGGATACATCTCTCATGCTGCTTTGCGAGGTCGTCCCAGTACTTGTGGACTAGAGGCCAGTTATATGAACTGTCTGTATATAGGGGTTACTCACCAATTTGAGTGGCACGAGCTTGCCTGAGCTCCGTTTCCAGCACATCTTGACTTACATGTTCACTACATTGCAAAGAACATGTGGCTTTAGTTTTTAAGTGCTTGACAGATTTGTGACCGAGGGAGAGCAGGTGATGGTGGTGGGAGAAAGCAAAGTGCAACGACACATCGAGCATCTCGACGTGTTTTCTAAGTCTGCAATTTCTAAGTCCGCTAAGTCCGCTGAGTGGTGAATTTTGTCTGATGCGTGTCCTTGTCCACTCACCATCAGCATCCTAATTCTCAAGAATCCACTCATCAATTACTCCAGCTGCATCTATGTACACTATCTAGTATCTCTCTCCCGCTGCCTCCACCTTCTCCCAATACCCACACCTACTCTCTTCGCAGCAAGCAGTGTCAACCATTGAAACAATCCCAAGCCCCAAAGATGCACCCAGCAAAAGCGAACTACATGGCTTTTCTGGTCGGCAAGTCAAGCATTCCCATTGTCGGCAACCTTCCGAGGTGCGCACACAAAGTCGTAGATAAATTGCCTTGCTTTTCGTACTGACGTGCTCGATCCTAGATCAAGCTGTGAAAAGCCTGACTGACATCTGGCACCCTGAGAGAGCATCCCTGTCGTCTTCTCAACTCAAACAGTTATCACGGTGGTGACGAAACAGCTGCTGTCACTCCCTTCTCAATGCCAGCCACTAAACTGTCAGTTAGTTCAACTTCCCTCACCCTGTTCATCCAGTACACTTTCCTCCCTCTTCCTCCTGCCCCTTCCGACCCACCATATGCTTCATCGACGTCAGCTGTTTTCCCATCCACCTCTCTCGCCAAGAATTTCGGCAGAAACATCGCAACCATAGTCCGAGAAGGATCTCGTTCAGATCAAAACATTTGTATGGAGGTCCTCCGCCATTCACACACAACATGCAGTGTCCTGCATTCGGCGCTCTGCTACATCGAGGTGGTGAGAGGGAAGGTGCTGGAGCTGGTGCAGAAAGAGAGGCTCGGTACGAGAGTGAGAGGCAAGTTGGAGTTAGATAAGAGGATCGTGAAGGAAGACGAGGTGTCTGCCTTGTCAAAGGTGAATACCTCTTTGGACACATCCAACCTCTGCAGCCTTCTGACGGAACTGATGTCAATGGATCCATTCAACACATCGTGTGTACCGACGGTCCTCCAATTGGACACTTTGCTTCTATTAACTCAGCAGATGCAGACTCAAAGGCAGTCTAACAACAAGCACCATAAGATTCCAGCAAAACCACTCACGCCGCTGCCACCTCTGCCCTCGTGGCTTCTTTGCCCATGGTGCACCTTCCTTGCCGCGCTCATTCTAACATCAACATTCTTACAGGATCGATGCTATTCAAATTGTTGGATGCTGTGAACGTGCATTCGGCGATGTGCTTGGGTGGTGTCTCTGGGTTGGCAAGGGCTCTACACCGCCACAGGAAGAGAACTCGTGCAGTATGCAATGCACGAAAAGTGAGGGTACAATTGCATTTGGATCATCTCTGGTTTCTGCAATGCGCAACGTGACACACTTCCCAAGTCCACCCTTGTCAGACGCGGGTGCAAGCCCGGAGTTTGGCCATGAGGCAGGGATGGCAAGTAGAGCACTTGGATGTGCTGCAACGCTACCAGATGATGTGGCAATGTGGAGCGTGCTGCCCCGCTATCGATTCCCAGGATCGTTGCCATTCTCATTTGCAGGTCCACCTCTCGTGGTCATTGCAGCGCATCAGCACGCAGCGCTCAGTGCACAGCAAACATTGCTTTCTTCTGCTTTCACATCACAAACGCTGTTGTCTTCTGATCTGACGCCTTTCCCACTCGAAGAGCCGACACCACGCCTTTCGTACTTGCCACTCTGACTTGGCGAATCAACATTCAAGATGCCGAGTGCAGCGTTGTGCAGCTACAATTATAGTTATAGCTACAACAACAGTGCCAATGTTGTGTGGAGTACTGCTGTAGAGCCATGCCGATCGTCCCATCACCACCGATCACTCCAGAAGCACTCAAGAACTGGTTCTGACGTGTACTGATCAGTACCGGACTCAATCTGATCCGTCCAGTTTCGAATCAGAACCTCACGATCGCATCAGCAACACGTTCCGAGACTTCCGAATGCATGACAGAACATTTTGGAGATCTTATCTGGACGATTAGGGACGCGGTCACATGGAGCATACAGCCAAGACACGTACCGGACTGCTGTCCGACGACGGGAGCCACATACCGATTGGACGATCTGAGTTCTGGTGGAGCACCGGTATGGTCGGATGCGATGCAGACGTTTTTCTTCATTATGATTTATGTTTTTCCTATGTTCTTCTGATTTCTATGCACTCTATGCGCACCTCTATGACCTATGACTTTTCTCTTCGACTTCTCTATGTTTCAACTGATATGCACGTTATGCCTGTATGGAAATTATTAACTGTAGATAGATCTTTGGACTTAGTATAAATATGCACCCCATGTCGTAGGTAGAGGACAAGTAAGTTCTACTGCAGAGTCTCCCTCAGATAGGGTAACTTGAGTGCGGTCCATCTTAGTTCTCGTAAAACTCGTAGTTGTTCCGTCTTCATCTTAGCATCTCGTCTCTCGAAACCGTCTCTCATCTCTTACTCCGTAACTCGAACCTCATTGCTCATCGTGACCACACCATACCGGCATTGATTACCCGCGCGTACCGACTCCGTACCGGTCAAGTACAGACCCATCAGGAGTTCCCGACCTTAGTTCTTGAAATTGACGCATACTGGCGCATACTGAAGTGTACCGACGCGTACCGGTACGTCGAGTGATCTCACTGCAGTCTACCCCTAACCTCCCAGAGCAATGCGATCATGTCCCCAAAAGGACCGCTGATCCCAGACACCCCTAAGTCAGGATCTACACCGCACAGAGCACGGACTCATCTGACTCAGGCTCTAGTGTCGGTTTGAGGCCATCGAAACACTGCCAGACATGCCTGTGATCGTGCAGCTTGCAGGTGTGTCGGCTGATGGCGCCCAAGGCAATGCCATGGGCTCCAGCCTGGGTGCAGCGAAGGGCCACTGATTTGGACCCACCGACGAGTCAGACCTGGTTGCATGATATGCACAGGTGCTCTCTGTGGGCAGTCTTGAGGACAGGACCGCGATCCGCGGCATGGGTGGAATTGGGAACGGAAACAGGACTAACGGTCAGGGACAGGTGTCCATGTCAATGCCCAGCTTCTCGAGTGCTGGTCTTGAGCTTCGGTTTGGACTCAGCAGTTGTGAATAGGCTGTTACTATTGAACCACTTTGGACTTGAACCGAACTGAACCAAACTTCCTAGAAATATCTGAAGTATAAGTGGACCATCAGACAAAAATACTATGATGAATGTATTACAGTTGAGACGTTCTGAAGGACATACAAGTGACATATAATATGAGAAAAATAAATGTTCATTTCCTGTAAGCATCTATCTAAGCTGTATTCACCTTCTATCCTAATAAGTATCTGATATGCAGACTGACATGCTGACACCCAACATATAAACTGGTGAAGAGCCTTCCAGCCCCATTGTCAGGCATAATCAGCAGAATAAATACATTACAGCTCAGACATCAGACTTTCAGAGGGCATATAATCAGAATACAAAATAATAAAAGTATAGCATATTTTTTGTAATTATCTATCTGTCTTGTATATGCCCTGTATTGCACCAAAACTCTTGTAACAAGCTTGTATTCGACTCGAAGACATTTTGGCACATGACAAGCTGACTAACAGACTTACATTACCTTACAAGGTATACAAGGCTATACAGGCGATGCGACTTTTTTGTGATGAAACTGATCATGAACAGTCTTTTCTGCCGTCTGCTTATCATTCTCGGCTTCTCTCGAAACTCTCTTCAAACCTTCCTATGCGCTGCTGAGGAGAAATATTGGTAATAGCACCAAGTAAAATGCAGTCAACAAGTTTTGATATAAAAGCCTATGCCCAGGATGCATCGCTTCAGCTGCCCATGACAGAACCCATCGCAAGGATGAATCCCAGGTCTACAAGGCACAATGGGGCGACAGACGATTTCTCAGAATACTATCTAGAGACCTGTTCGCTGGCCTCGTCGATCAGTACGAATGCTACCGCGGACGATCTCCCAGGCCTTGGCGCACACTCGGACTCTTCTACAGTTTCGCAGGAAAACATTTAGAACTCTGCCTTGGACGACTGGCGGAGAAGCTAGGGAAAGGACCACGTATGACAGCCATTAGAATTGAACGTCGACGATTCAAGGCTGTCAGCCTTCCGATTAGCTGCCGGAAGGTTGCGGTCCAGATCGAGAATGACTGTAGGCGCCTAATTAGATATGTCCGGTATGGCCCATAGCTAAAATTTTAATATGAACGCGAAGTTCTAGATCGAATGTCGCATCGACAAAGTTGCAAGCCATCAACCAAATCACCCGTCTCGCCATTGAGGATGAGTTTATTCGAGATATCCTCATTGTCAAAGGAGCAGCTCATTCCATAGAACTCCTGCAAAGATGGGATTCTACCTGGGTCGACTGCTTCCCGTCGCTAATGACCAGTTCTCGCAGAGCTCTGTTCTCGCTGGCAGACACCGAGGTGAACGTAGTCGGGCACGAGATTGCAGCCAGCCTTCAGTCTTCAGTGTTCAACGGTCATCTCCAACCACTGAGCAGTATCAAGACCTACTTTGGGTGAGTTCAATTGCATCATATTCTGTAGCAAAGATTTCAACTGCCACGATATCCACAGCGATCCAGATCGAGCATCTCTCGTCCTTCGACATCTTGAGCGGTTATTTGATAGAATACACTCTCGCTGCAATAGCTGTGCGGCCGAGTTACTGGACTTTATGGCGAACCTTGAAGAATTTTCGCCAAACCATTTTGAGTGGTATACACTCGATGGTCTGGTTGCACACTACACACGCTCTATTTTCAAACCCGAAGATATATTTGGATTTTTCCCGCCTGCCAGTATTTTAGTTCCTATGACGGAGATGCTCCTACGGTAAGTATCAGAAGTGGCATGCGGAACTATATGGGTTTTGTACTAAATTCTTTCATTAATATTCAGATTCCCAGAGAAACTTCCTCGAACGATTAACTCAAACTTCTTTTCTTGGTTCGCATCTTTTGATAATACGGAGTATAGCGTCGATTTTCGGCACGCCCAGCTCACGTACTGCCTCCTGCGTGGGATAGCGCTTGCGAACGACCTCGACAACGAAGCTAGCTTTCAAAACGATCTAGGTCTTTTGCAGAGCTTGTATCCTCATCCCGCTGTACAGCCGCTCCTTCACAGGCTTACCTGTCCGCCGGAGATCTTGCTCGGCCAAATCATTGCCATCCGACACAAGTTCAAGAACATAATGTATTGGAATGCGAATGCAAATCCGATAGTCATGGAGTCCGAAGAGCTTGAGCATCTATGCACGCAGTTATCTCAATATGTCGACAGGTACCGTTTCGTGTAACACACGTCCTTCGATTTGCCTGATGATTTTGGCCTCTAGCGAGGACGAGCTGATTTGCCACCGCGCCCTACATGCCTTCAAGTACTTGCTTTCGACTGATATTTATTGCCGAAGGGCGTCATTTCATGCACTGTCTGCTACTCGGTTCGCTCAAACAAGCAATTTTCGGCTTTTGGTGGAAGAGTCGGAGAAGAAATGCATCCGGTGGCTGATGGATTTGTTACGTACACATTCATTCGCGGTTGCAACAACAACGGGGATTTATTATACATTCATGATGTGAGCGCTTTCATCTTTTGGCAAGAAAGGTTGCTAATTGGAGGTGGGTATCCATTAGTGAAATGTAATTCGCTGTGATGAGCACGAGGTGACGAAGCAAGTCCTGAAGTCTTCGAAGGAGAGGTTCACATTCCACGCGGCACAACATTTGCCGCTGCAGTACATCATCATCTTGTTGCTGGGACCATAACTACAGAGAAGGCGTATATCGCGCAGCCAGTGAGCAAGAGCGGTGACTGCGGCAAACACATCGTAATTACCGAAGCCACGAAGCCTGAAGAATTGCGTATGTGGGCTTACGATCCGCATTTCAAGAGGAGGAAGGTGGTCCCCCTTTACCTCCTCGTATACGTCTTGCGATACACGCCAGATGCCTATAGGAGATGCGAGCACTTCGAGACACAAGCTTTTAAAGATGAAGCTGGCTTTGACGCTACAGGCCCATTCTCCTGGAAGCCCTGGATGCCGCCTGCACACCTGCACGTGGATTCTGGCCTTACAGATTGGAACGAAGCTGAGACAAGTGACGACAGCTGGACACGCTGAGAGAAATGGGACTGCATGCACACCGTCCGAAGACGAGGATACGTTTGTTATGGAGGAGGATTCCGATTCGACCGACCAAGGAGGAATGGGAGATTGCTGATGAATGGGAGAGCATTAATGGACAATCTCTTTAGTTCCGGGTCGTTACGTTGGTTTCGACTTCGCACTCTGCGCTAGCACGTTTCCTTTTGGCGCTGCTTGGACTGTCTCGACTAATATTTGTGTCTCGTGTTTCTAGTTTATTCCACGACTTCTCCAATCTATCGTATTATTTAAAGAAGATCATGAACTTACGAGCCGTGCAAGCAGCGGAAACATTTCATACATGCTGATCGAGATGTTATATTATGCCTCTTCTTGCACCTGCGGCACGCCATCACGCCACTTTACACCACACGCGCTCGCGATTTGCATTGCGATATCGCGTACTGCACACACTTCCTCGTGCGTCGCGCCGCCACGCCGGCAGTTCGCAAGGTGCCAGCCAACCTGGCGTGGGGTATCCATTGCAACAAGTGCAGCGACGATGGCGTATGAAGTGTCGCGCTGCGCAAGGATTTGCGGGGCGCCGTAAACGTGTCCGTAGCCGATGACCTTCGAGAACCAGCCTGCGGTGAACTCATTCGTTTAGTGGTGATATGTGTATAAAGAATAGTCAGGGAGGGTGCGAACCCATGTCAGGGTGGATAGCATCGAGCAAAGTCTGCACGGAGTCTGCAGTCTCACCGTACATGGCAGTGTAGAGCTGGTCCCCTCGCGTGACCATGTCGGAGACTTTGTCGTTGTCTACCTCGCTTCATATAAAAGTAAGCAACTCTAAAGAGCAACAGAAAAAGTGAGACCTACCGGACGAGTCTTTTGTCTCTGAGTGCCTCTGGCGTTGCCTCGTACAGCGCTATGAGTGCAGAAATTGCCTAGAATAATGCACTATATATCATTTGTAGCGTATGGAATAGAAATTGGGCATACACGCGAGTATCCACTGATCAGACCAGCTTTGAATAGAGCCTCGCGCATCCGCAGCACGACGCGCAGCTTATCATCCCTTGTTGCAGAGAGAGCAGTAAGCTCGGTCATTACATACTCGAACACGCGCGGTATCCCATCAGGACGGTTGCTCGCACTGAATGAAACTGCAGCGACAATATACCACGGGTTCTCTGTTTGTGTAACGACTCGGCTTTGATTGGAGTCTACGGCGGAGGATGCTGTAGGGTAGAGGGCTTTGAGACGCGCGAGAAGCTCGTCTGTTGCTATTTCCGACATTGGAAACGCAGGTGCAAAAGATGCTGTCCTTGATGCTAGGCGTGTTTGAGTCAAAGCCAGAGGTCTTCTCAGAGGCAGGCCACGAAGAGGGCGTAGTGGATTGAACGAGGGGATGTTGATAAGACGAGGGCTCTTCATAAGCACAACATGGTATACACGTTTATGCTCTTCGACTTCGAGACGCGTCCGTCAGAAGCACTTGGATATGTAGCCTAGCTGCTGCTGCTCGGCGAGTTAGAGTTTTACTCGTGCGAATGTGTACCCAAGTAAAGAAGCTTGGATGTCCGCGATCGACGCCTCTGAGTCTGATTGGTAGTTGGTACTTATGTCCATGGTGATTACGTCAACAGCATGACACGTTGTCCATTGCATTTTCTTGCCCGAGCCGTTTCCATCCGCGAGCGTCTTCATCGTCGTTCTCGTCACTGACGCCGACGCTGCCTGCACCCGCCGACAGCTCTCTCACCGCTATTTATCTGTCTCCTCTTTGGCTCCCCTGCTTTTCCTCAGAGTATCTCTTTCTTCAACAACGAGCATAGACTATAGACATGGGAGCACCGTCGCCGTCCGAGGAGCTCAAATACCTCAAGTCGCTCGTCGACCAGCTCAATGACAAGATTAGGTCGCTCGAGCAGAAGGCTGTTAGTGCAGTATCGCCCTCACCGGCGGAGCAACTTAGGATGATCTTGATTGGGCCACCCGGTGCAGGTACGTCGCGTCGCGCGCTGATTGGCCTAGCTTTCTTTGAGCTCATCTATGCCTCTTTCCCCCTTCCTGCTCGTGTATTGTCTTGAATTCTTTTCACTCTACACGACAGGCAAGGGTACGCAGGCACCTAAAATCCGCGATCAGTATTGCGTGTGCCATCTCGCGACGGGTGACATGCTACGCGACCAAGTGCAGAAGAAGACTGCACTCGGCGTCGAGGCGAAGAAGATCATGGATGCCGGAGGGCTCGTCAGCGACGACATCATGGTTGGCATGATCAAGGACCAGCTCGAGAACAATAAGTCGTGTAAGAATGGGTGAGCATCCGATTGCTTTGACTCTGAGCGATGCGGTGGAAGTGCGGTTGGAGAATGCCCGATGCTTGGGTGGTTAGATCCTGGCTTTTTCGAGCCTTGGGTTTTACGGTGTCATCTATAAAAGAGAATCTCGGCATTTGTTATCTTTCTGTACCTCCGGGTTTACCTTGAAGAAGGGAAGACAAGATGTGCACCATGAGTTCAGGCATCTGAAGTTCGAGCCGCCCTTTCTGCTCTCACTTGCTCTGAAGAGGCAGAGAGAACGCCTACTTACCGCCCTTATCTTTCCTAGCTTCGTACTGGATGGCTTTCCTCGCACTGTTCCACAGGCAGAGAAGCTCGACGGCATGCTCATCGCGCGCAAGGAGCACCTCGACCATGTCGTCGAACTCCAGATTGATGATTCGCTGCTCATCTCGCGTATCACTGGCCGACTCATCCACCCTGCCAGTGGACGCACGTACCACAAGGAGTTTGCGTGAGTGTCTATTTTGAGGATCTTCAGGGTTCTACCGCATCTTCTGTCTGGCTTTCCGCGCTTCTTCCGTTGCTTACGCTGTCGAGTTCTTGTTGCTTCTGTAGTGGTAGTGTTCTTATGCATCTATCTCATGTCTCCCATTTTGCTCACACTTTGCATACCCGTCTCATCTTCCTTCCGACTCCTTGTCCACCAATCCCGTATCTACCCCATACCATCTGACCAATCCTCAATCTAGGCCACCAAAGAAGCCGATGACAGACGACGTAACGGGCGAGCCGCTGATCCAGCGCTCAGACGACAACGTCGAGACGCTGCGCAAGCGATTGGGCGCGTACCATCAGCAGACGACGCCGGTCGTGGACTACTACAAAGCGAAGGGCATCTGGAAGCCTATCGACGCTGCTCAAGCGCCGCCTGTCGTGTGGGAGAGCCTCGTCGGGGTGTTTAAGAGTGCGAAGAAGTCATAGGCGGGTATATTGCATGATGGACTCTTGGGGGAGGAGGCGCGTCTGGATGGCCTTGAGGATGGACAGGTTATCAAAAATTGCATAAAGACTGAGGGAATTGGCGGACTGACGTCAAATTTCCACGTCTCCTGCTGATCATTTACTTCTCTTGCCCCAAATGCATTCTGTTTATTGACCGAGGTGGCCTTTCAGTAAGACAATGATGACGGACGGGTGAGGGGCATGGGAGTGCTGAAGAGTTGCGGGGAACGGTTCTCCCGATATTGCATCCCCATTTGCTGAGGAATGATTCTTGAGATTCTTCAAAGTTCTTCGAAGAGAATCTCAAAGCCTCTCCTAGTCAATATGCTTCAGGAGCGGTTTGACGGCTTATTCTGCATCTCTAAAGGAACACGAGTCGGTTCTACCTCGCCTTCTTGGGAATCCAAGTACACCCAAATGTGTAGATGCGTAGACTGCATCTGTATCTCTGGGTGTACTACTTTACTGGGACTCGTACTTCCTCCGAGACAGCGTTAGCAAGGAAAATAATTTTTGAAGTTGTGTTCTTGCTTGAACGCCGACTCTGGCGTAGCCTCGACGGAATAGAATAGATAAATCCTACGGCTCGGTTGCGTGGCCCTCGGACCCGCTATCGGCGCGCCGACGACAACCTTGCGCGACGATTGCTCATACGTGCCATACGCACGAGCTCTCTTCAGGGTTTCCTTCGATGAAATAGGTCAGTGTTGTATTCCGAACCGAGGGCTGTGCTCCATACATGTAACTTTCTCCGAACCCTACCGTAATGATCGGCCTGTCTTCCAACTCGTGAAAGTCGCATCAAATGATCGGAGAGAGGAAGGAACTTTGAGTTGAGCTTCGCTCGGCGATCCCGAGTTTCGTTGTTGTTTTCTTCTCACTCGCTGCGTTCATACGCGTTTAACTTGCTTGGCGAGCAACCTGCATACTTTCCGAAGAAAGAATCCACGGTAGATCCGTGATGCATGGTTGATCACCGACGAACATTGCAAACTCCAATACCGACAGGTACGCGAGGCCGACACCGTCGCAGGCGGAAGGGGAAGGGGAAAGAGTCGAATACAAGGCGCGCTCCAAACACTCTCGCAAGCTTCAGAGTTAGTTGGCCAGTCCTACGCTTTATGATGGAATGAAAAAGAAGTTTCCGAGATATCGAGATATCGGCGCTGTAGATGCACTACGGGCACAGGCAGGGTCGGGTGCGGTGCGCGTGGCAACCATGTGGGAGATGAGGAATGGGGTATGGTGCGCCGGGGAGATGCAGATGTACGGAAATGTAGGATGGATGCGGATGGTAAGGTTTACTAGTTTGTTGGAGGGGGAATAAGCTGAGACAGAGGCAGAGCCGGGCTTGGGATAAGTTTAGTAAGCTCGAAGTGCGAGGTGCGACTCGGACTTTATGCTGCGACGAAGGAGCGATGATAACATGCGTAGCTTGTGTGAGAAGAGCGGCCTTCGCGATGCCATATCCTGTTCCTGAGGACCCTCCGATGACGAGGACGATTTTGCCTGCGAGCGTTGCCATTGTGTGGTGACTAGAAGACGGCGAAAGGCTGCTTTATGCAGCATTTCAGACGCGACGTATTGAGTGAGTGCATTATGATAAGTAATGGGCGTTCTTTCTGGTCATGCGTATATCGTCAGTCTGATCTGAGCGCGCTGTCGACACGATGGTTGGAGTGACAGGGCGGACGCGACTCAACCTCATAAGCGCAATCTTTTTCAACCACATATCGCCGAGCGTCGAATAAGCGACTTCGCCACTGACATCTTTGCCAGATGTGCTATGCATATATAGAGAGAGTTCTGAATTAGCTATTGAGTACCTTTGTATGACTGTTGTGTGTTGGGTGAGCTTAGATCACACGGAACTTGGTTGAACCAGTTCCACAGGTCTGCCGGAGGTGCAAGCGAGTGTGGAAAATGAGCACCGAATGGTGCAATATAGTGGTCTGGTATTGTTTATTCCATACTTTCCCTTTACATGTATTGTAGCCTCAACGTGCAGACTACCAAGTCACGGAAAATACACGAAATAGTTAAAGAGTTCTTGCAATTTGACATTGAGCCTGGAAATTATGAATTGCTACTTTTTGATGACGGCTTCTTGTATACTTTCCAGCGTCTTCTGTCTACCTCTTCAGGACGGGGATCGGTTAAAGCTTGTGCAAACGTTTTCTTATCGCGGCTTGTAGATGAAATTTTGGACTCGGAAGATCCTATAATAGATGTCTCGTCACGTCCACTCTTATCCAGTTCTCCCGCGGACGTCTCGCCACCTCCGCTCTGAGAGCACCCCGGGCCCTCTCTCCGGTTCCCCCGCACTGCCTCCTTCCTTTTTGGATCTCCTGTAGATGCCTCGTCACCTCCGCTCCGAGGATCCTTTGTCCAACTTTCCTCAAAAATCGCCTTCCTCTTATCTGCACTCATAAAGTCGTCCTTCTGTGACATGGCTTTTGTAATGGTGTGTTCAATAACTTGAAGGGTGAAGAATGCCAATCATATTGCCGCTCTTTTATAGGCTCATTGCTCGCTTTGACGCATGGAGCTAAGGGCCTGTTCGGATGCGATTTTGATGCCGCGATAACTTACCTTTGCAGCTTTCTGTCATCAATCCTAAATAATGTTACTTCAAAAGAGACAAAATCTAAGCTAACCACGCATCATTGCGTGGTTAAATTTGATCCAAACAGGACTAAGAGTCGTCGTCATCAGCAAAAAAGCGTGCTCAAGCATCATGATGCTGATCCGGATGATTTCTTTGCATCGTTTAACTTTTAAGATGGCAATCTGAGAGCCTGAGGACGCTAAACGTAGAGTGGTACATTGCAACTGCAAGCGATTGCTTGATTGAGCGTCTCAGAATCATGAGCATCACTTATTCGAACTTTACATCAGTACTAATGCCAACAGTCTCATCTTTCTCTTGTCCGAGTCGCCGTGTACATGCATTGCAGTCTCATCGTACAAGCGGCCTCCATGGAAAGATCAAACCGGCTCTTGCAATTGAAATCCGATTCTAGTAAACATGTCTCGCTAGCTCCAGTTATCAGTTCACCACTAGTACGTTGTAACGTTAGTTCCCCTCAGACCGTGGATGGGATGATTTGCTACTTCCAAGCCGAAATACCTTCTTGCCACTACTTCTCTCTTTCTCCGGTGCTTTTGATGGAGGTGCAATCGCAACCTTCGCAAAGCTTCGACTCAAACCTTCTTCTTGTGCCCCACCGCGATGTGCAGGTGTTCGCATTTCCCTGGAAGGGTTGGAAGATACTGGAGATGCCTTGCCGTCCCCACTTCGGGTGGCTTTCTGCGGTGTTCCCGTACTCTCACCACCTCCACTATGTAGGGGCTTCTGGGTACTTTCATCCCCCCATCTCCAGCTCTTTGTCATTGCAATCCCCTTATCCTTTTTGTTCAGTGGTTTCGGAGCCGGTTCTTTCTCTGCCTCTACCTTGCCTGAACTAGACTCCCCCGCAGGGTCGAGTTCTGCAGCTTTCAGTCTAATTTGGCTCGCATCTACGAGTTCCTTGAGTTCTCTCACGGAGGCATCTGAAACCTTTACTCCTTTAACGACTGAATACTGTGGGACACGAAACCGTTGATTAGATCAACAAGGACTTGAAGATGAACTAGAACAGTTCATACCTTTCCGTCGTCTTTGCCATCGAGAGGCCGACATGTGAATTGTTTCGCAACAAATGCCCATTGTGCTATTGGCAGCTGAGCAGAGCCTGGAGCGTATTTGATTACTACGTTCGGCTGATTGTACTTCTTATAGTCGGTATCAACTTCCCCAGGTTCCAGTGGGACAAAGTACTCAAGGTCATCAGGAAAAACCTCCCCGGCGGAAAATAGCGGAATTGCCGGAATCAGCTGGTGATTCCGGCTGATTCCATACTAGGCAGATTCTATAAGGGTATTCCGTATTCTGTGGTATTCTATCATTTTTCACCTGTATCCTAGACTTTCTCTAGTATTCTCTTAGCATTCACATCATTTATTAGTGCATTCCAGTAGTTCTTCATCATTTATTTGTGCATTCCACTTTTTCTTCATTGTTTATTCATGTATTCCGATTTTTCTTCAATATAAATTATGCTATTCCGTACTCATTCCATACATGTCTGTAGTTACTCGACCTACTTAACAAACAGGTCATGGAGCACACACAGGAAGATCACCGTGAATAAGAGCCACAATGCTGATCATAGATACAGCAGTCTCCAGTTCTGTGAGCGCTATTGGTGCCAGACTCGATGGGTGGGTACTGCACCTGATTGAAGGGAATGGCACACAACTTTGCGCCTGCAGATGGCACGCATATGTCTTATGGTTCCGAGCTATGTAGAATAGGATAATGGTCAGTTCACTCGCTTTAGCAAAGTGGAGGAAGGAGAGGAAACACACACTTGCGTCCACTGTGCTCCTTGATGTCATCTTCGCACGCTTTCTCTTCGCACCGTGGAAGGACTGCAACATATTTGCTGTCGAGTGTCAGCACAACATTGTCTCATTTGGTTATGACATGCAGGTGAGACATGTACAGAGTGTGCAAAGCCTTCATGCGCTCAAACATCTCCTGTTGGATAGTCTCGGGAAGTCCAGGTACTGCAGTCTCCAGTTCTGCGAGTGCTACTGGTGCCTTCACGCCTGTACCACATCGCACAGGAAGTGTTTGCTTCTTCTGGATGTCGATCGGACAGAGTTCGAGGCGAAGTGGCACACACCAGACAAAAAGCCATTTGTAAGATGACAGGAAAACCAAGAAATAAGGAATAATTGAAATTTCGCAACTTTTGATCCCAGTCGTTGAACTTGTAGCCAGGAGTGTAGCTGTCCTGTATGTCCGCCTTTGTGCAGATACTGGCTTTCCTGAGCATCTTCACGAGCTCCTGCTTATTAGTGCACATGGTGATATCGCAGGGGGACAGCGATTGCTTGGATGCGAGCGACGAGTGATGGGAGAACAAGACCCTGGTTGTCGCCATGAATCACAACCATGATTCCGATCGTGCGCGTGTTAAGGCCCCACGACTTCTACCACACAATAATTTGCCACCATTCAGACCTGTACCCTGCGGATCGTCCAGGTCTTCAGCCACAATGTTGAACATCTCTGGCCGTGAGAAGTCTTGGTCAAGGCAATGCGACATCGCAGCCCGGATGCCATGGCTGGTCATTGGAATGAAGCCTTCCACGGTCGTCATGTAAAGACCACCGGCAAACTTCTCCTTCTCGGACTTGACGCCTGGGATGATGGGTACAGTAAGCGGCTCCTCGTACACGCGACAATGTAGATTGAGAATTTCCTGTACTTCAGTGTCAGCCTCCTTTGTGAGATGCGCAGTGTGGCCTTCCTGCCATAGGAATTTGCACGTATGGAGGAACAGCTGGGGGCTCTTGAACTCACAGCGTGCAACACTGATCCACTGGTTGGGCTTGAGGGGTAGATCACGACAGCTCTTGATCCATTTGGTGTAGTAGGGATACATGGCCGTTTCTGTAGTCGGACGGATTACTATGGGCTCCTCAAGCTCAGAGCTCCCTCTGAAGACGCATGTCATATTGACCCTGATCAGCGCCTATAATACTTGTCAGCACAAAGTGAGGGATTACAGAACAACCAACGCATGTTCATATACCAAGCCGGAAAGTTGACCTCTTTCTTCACGCCAATAGCAATCTTCACCGCGCCGTCGGTTATCCCTTCCTCTTTCGTTGCATCTTCCTATGCGGCAATTGCAGACGTGCGCGCCGCAGCGTCTTCGCCTTCCACTCACCGTAACGTCCACTGTGGTATGTCACGGGAAGGCGCCTTCCACCTTCCGTCTTTACGATTTTCATGTTGTCCGCACCTTCACCATTGCCTTTTACAAACTTATTTTTCTTCTGGCCCCATTTGAGTTGTGTATTATGGCAGCATCGACCTGCAACACCGTCGTCACCAATGAGATCAAATGTTGTGCTGGAGGCTTGCTCAGCGAAGGAGGCACTGTCTCTGAGGGAGTAGCTGTTCCATGCAAAGCATATTAGGAGTTGTATTATGCGAAAGACATGCGAAGATGCATGCCCTTTCTCCATCATAGCTCCTTTTTGAAAATAAGCCTCGGTGTTAGGTGGGAGTCCAGGAGATGACTCGGACTGGGCAGGCCTCGGCTGACTGTCGTCTGGGACATGCTATACTTGAGTGGGGACTTGGGACATGCTATACTCAGGCTAGGTCATCGCGGAGGTAAGAGGATTAATACAATATACACTACTACAGGAGGGGACGCGGTCTCACCTAGGTCGTTGCAGAGGTAAGAGGAAAAGCAGAACAAGTGTTCATGCGAGTTCCTCGAACCTTTTATTCGCGCCAATTGTGAGACCGGATTATCTAAGTACTGTATAGTTTATGTAACTTGGAATGGAATGAATGAAGGTCATGTGAAAGGAGTGTGGGAAATGATTGAAAAGATGATTAATTATAATGAAAAGGAGCGATTAAAAGAAAAGAAACGATAAAAGGAAAATAAAAGAAAGGAAAGGTTCGAGTCCTGACATTACCCCCCCCTCAAGGTTGGGCGTCCCGACCAACCAAGATCGTGGTCGTCTGGCTCGGTGTCTACAAAGAGTGGATGGAGTCATTGGCGAGGAATGTTGAGTTTTCGAGGAGTGCCAGGGTGTTTCTGGTAGAACTCCACGATCGCCTCCTTTGCGTTCTCGCCGAAGTCCGTCTCTGGCTGCCAAATCGGTTCATTGTATCTGACCCACTTGACGAGGTACTGTAGCTTTCCTCGGTGCAGACATGAGTCGATAACTTCCTGAACCTCATATTCCTCCTCGTTGTCAATGATGTCGGGCAGTGGTGGTGGAGGTTGTTTCTGGCTTTCAAAGGATGGTTCAATGGCGGGTTTCAACAGGGCTTCATTGAAGACAGGGTGGACTGTCTTCCATTGCTTGGGGAGTTTGAGCTTGTACGTGTTCGCACCCACCTTGTCGATGATTTTGAAGGGTCCGTACCACTTGTCTGCTAGCTTCTTTGTTGGCGCGTCTGTGCTGATGTTCCAACCATCCAGGAAGACCTTGTTGCCAGTCTGGTACTCCACCGATACCCCTGCTGTCCGGTCTTGGTAGCGCTTCATGTCATCAGCTGCCTTGACCAGGTTGTCCCTCGCAACGTGATGAGTCTCCTTGATGTGTTTTGCAAATTCTTCTGCCGACATGTTAGTGGATGAAGTCCATGTCGTGTCGAAGCTCAGAGGATGATGTCCTGTGTTTGCATAGAAGGGAGACATCTTTGTCACTGAGTGTTCGCAGTTGTTGTATGCGAACTCTGCGAGAGGGAGCCAGTCCTTCCAGTCTGATTGCCGATGGTCAACGAAGAGCCTAAGGTACTGTTCGAGCTCTTGGTTAATGCATTCTGTCTGACCATCTGTTTGTGGGTGATATGCTGTCGACAGGTTGCCTTCAATGTGCAGGAGTTTGTATAGTTCCTTCATCATTGATGCATTGAACTGCGTGCCACGGTCATGGATAATCTTCTTGGGTAGGCCGTGGAGGCGGAAGATGTGGTCACGGTACAACTGAGCCATGCCTTCTGCTGACAGCTTCGTTGTCATCGGAATCGCATGCATCTGCTTCGAGAATCTATCTACGAAGATGCAAATCGTGTTGTGTCCCTTCGATTCTGGAAGCTCTCCGATGAGGTCGACTGTGACGATTTCCCAAGGGGCTTCAGGGACCGTATTCAGATGGAGTGGTCTCGACCTCGACGCTCTCAGAGCCTTTGTTCGCTGACAGCGATCACATCCTCGGATGTACGCTCAGATGTCAGAGAATATCGACACCCACCAGAAGTCTCGATGGACAAGTTCCACCGTTTTTGACGCTCCTGGATGCCCAGCCAATACTGAGTCGTGACACTCCCATAACACTGATTCCTTGATTGTCGATGGGACGTATACCTTGCCCTTCATCCGCCACAAACCGTCGACCTTTGTCATTCCTGTCGGCCTCTCCGACTCGTTCTGCGCCCTCTGCGCTTCACCCATTCGTTCCAACACTTCGTCACGTGATGTCCTCACCACTCCACGATTCAGCCACTTCTCCTTGATGAACACGATGCCGTTGTTATCATCCTTCCCTTCATCGTAGCCGGTCTTGCGTGACAGTAAGTCCGCTTTGCCCATTGTCTTACCCAACTTGTGCTCAAGGTGGAAGTCAAATTCCTCGAGTTCTGTCCGCCAGCGAGCTTGTCGATAGCTCAGCTTTTGCGCCGACCTGAAGTAGGTGAGGTTGGTGTGATCAGACCAGATCTCAATAGGGTGACGGGCACCAAGAAGGTATTGCCTCCACTCCTTGAGTGCCGAAACGATCGCGAGCATCTCCTTGTCGTAGATCTCGTAGTTTCGTTCCGCCGGTAGAAGCACTTCGGACCTGTAGGTGACTACCCTCCACTTGCCCTCCTGCTTTTTCAACAACATGCCACCAAGCACGAAGTTTGATGAGTCCGCTTCGACGCGGAAAGGGCCCTCATCGTTCGTGATGGCCAGGACTGGAGGTGAGCAGAGACGTCGTCTCAACTCCTTGAACACTTCTTGCTGTTCAGTCTCCCATACCCAGTCCTTTTTGCCTGTCAGCGACATTAGCGGATGGACCACCTTGCTGTAGTCCTTGATGAACTGTCACAGCCAGTTGCCCATGCTGAGAAATTGTTGCAGCTGCTTGAGGTTTTGCGGGACTGGCCAGTCTGCGATCGCTTCCATCTTTGCTGGGTCAGCCTTGATCTCGCCATTACTGACAATGTGGCCGAGGTATTTTATGACCTTGGCATCGAACTCACACTTCTCTGGCTTCAGGTACAGACTGTTTTCTTGCAAGATCTGAAGAACACACCTTGACGTCTCGATATGTTCCTCAAGAGTTTGTGAGAGGATGAGGATGTCGTCGAGGTAGACGATGATCAAGTTATCGTAGATTAGTCCCTTGAAGATGTGGTTGACAAAGGCCTGGAACATCGCCGGTGCATTGCAAAGACCAAAGAACATGACTGTCGGCTCGAAGAGACCCATATTCGTGTGAAAAGCTGCCTTCCACTCATTGCCTTCACGGATCCGGACATTGTAGTATCCCCATCGGAGGTCAAGTTTGGTGATGAACTTCACCTTCTTGACCTTGTCAACAAGTTCGTCAATGAGGGGGAGAGGGTACTTGTTCTTGATCGTTCCCTCATTAAGCTTCTGGTAGTCCTGTATTGGGCGTAGGGACTTATCGGCCTTCTTGATGAAGAAGAAAGGTGATGCCATCGATGAGATCGACTTTTGTATACAGCCCGACTTCAGGTTCTCTTCAAGGAAGTCCTTTAGCGACTGTTGTTCCGTTGGTGTCAATGGATAGATCTTGCAGTCGCTAGGCTTGAAGTCAGGCTTCAGGTCGATGATGTGGTCCCAGGGGCAGTGTTCCGGTAGCTTCTCGAATCCTTTCTCCGAGAAGACGTCGGCGTAGTTGTTGAGATATGTGGGCCAGGACACCTTGTCCATTCGCACTTCTCTCACCCTCCTCATTTCTTCCACGGCCTCCTTTTCGATTGTGCACTCTTCTGGGCAACGGGTGAATTCAATTAAACCCGCTTTCCAGTCAACCTCCGGGTTATGTCATCGAAGCCAGTCGTAGCTGAGGAAGATGTTTGACGATGCCAGGGATGTTACCGCAAGGACAATTCTTTCCTTGTGGTGTCCAATTATCAGCTCGATGTCAACATATTTCTCAATCAAACCAGCCTCGTTGTGCGTGCCATCCGCATTGAGCACCGTGAGGGGTCTGATGTAACGTTTGGTCTCCAACCCATACCGTTCGACGAACCTCATGTCAATGCATGATCCTGTACACCCCGAATCCACGAGGGCATGCACATCCACCTCTTTCGCTTCATTCTCCATGTTGTATCTGACATTCAGGAGGAGGTCCAGCTGGCGTCTGCCAGTTCCCCTCATGAACAGCTGTTCATACTCGTTCTCTTTGTTCACACCGGTGGGGACTTTGTAATCGGAAAAACCATCAACGTCATTTACATCTACGTATTGTACAGACGGTTGGTTATATTTTATCGAGTCCGGATACGAGGCCCCTTGTTCTTCTCGGTCAGTCGCCCTGGTGGCTACGCCTGACCACTCGCAAAATCCTGCGAGTCGACGACCTCTTTGTCATCACCTTCTTCCTCCACATAGTCCTCCACCGTCATCTTTCGAGTGTCTACGACTTCCTCAAAGGCCGACTCCTTCATCGCTCCTAGCTCATCGGCGAGGAGGTGACGTTCGCCGGGCGCCATCATCTGCAGCATATGCTGCACGATCGTCTTCCCCTGCGGGCATGCGTCCTTGAAATGACTGAGCTTGCCACAGATCCAGCACGCCTGTCGCCGTTGTGCCTCATTCATTGAGATGTCCATTGGCTGGCCAGCCCCTCTGAAGGTGGTGCCAGTCACGTCGTGTTTGTCAACGTGGGGGGTTGCGATCGGACGGCGAGCCAGGGGTGCCTGCTGCTGAGGCTGGCGTGGTGGAAGTGGAAACGTGCGACCTCACTGGATTGCACAGATCTGCTGTTCACCCCGATCGATCTCAATGGCCTTCTTCTTCCAGGCGTCATATGTCGTTGGGACCGGCGTTGACCTCAGTACTCCACGGACCACCTCGATGTTCATCACACGCTTCAGGCAGTCACAGATAATGCTGTCGTCCATCAATCCTGCTCTCATGATGATGACGTCAAGCTTCTGGAAGAATTCGTCAGCGGTGAGGTCCTTCTGAACCTTGGTTCGGAATTCCGCTAACGCTTTTTCCTTCCGGTTCGGGTCATCGAATGAGGCATCTAGGCGCTCTTGGAACCTTGTCCAACTGTCGGTGAAGGTTACGATGCCTGCTGTCGTCGACTCCTCCACGTAGTTTTGTGCCCACGTCGCCGCATTGCCACCTTTTAGGTAGGAGAGAGCCACGTAGATTTTACTTTCCGATGTGGGGTATCGATTCGGGTTTGCGGAGACGAAGAGGAGAACCTCACGTTTGAAGTCTAGATAATCGTCGCCGCCAGTGAATTCACGTGGCCGGTGTGGAGATCCCGATGCCGCTGGCCTCGGAATCGGCTCTATTAGGTTCGACTCAACTCAGGACAGTCTTACAAGTATCCCCGACGCATTTCAGGACAGTTTCAGTGTTTGGCAGTATTAACTCGACGCATACAGCTTGGTTCTGCACTGGTGAGCCACCGAAGTCCGTTTTGGGTCACATCTGGTATTGTTCCGAGCCTCCCAAAGCTTAATTACTCATGTTCTCAAGTTCCGGCTATTTGGTGTTGTTTGGCTAGAGCCTCCGGTCTGTCTTTGTGTCCTTTGTACGCCGCTCAGAGGCTCAAACCTCTGTTGGTTATTTAAACACTCATGTAAATGTCTCAAAAATACAAGTTTAGTTCCCCTGAGTCAGTCCCAGTCTTTAGTTCTCGTCTCCGTCACCGTTCAGTGTCGTTCCGTCCGTTCCGTCTCGAGTCCCGTTTTCGGCCAAATCTTGCTTTCGCTATATCGCCCTCAGTTCTTATCCGTTTCCCGAGCTCTCTTCAGATTCTTAATTTCCTCAAAAATCGCTTTCGAACACTGTCTTTTCTTGCACGATTCCGAGCCCGCGTCGTAGAGCTACGAAAATAGCTTTTGGTTCCGGGAGTTCCGTGCGTTCCGCCAGCCGCAACCAGTGCAACTGCTATATCTCCGTCAATTCTGCATCGCGTCTCGAGGTCTTTTCAGATTCAGAATCGTCTCGACGAATAGTATCGATTCCTGTCTTCACTGGCGAGTTTACGAGCCCGGGTTGTCAAGATCGTAGTTGCTCTTTGTTCTCCGACCGCATTTAGGCACGTTTTGCCGGTCATCCTTTGTACTCGCGTCCTCGAGTCGACACCTAGCCCCGAGTATTCTATTACACTTCCCTACACTTCCTGACACTATCCCCTCCATCAGACACATTAGAGTGAACCCCCAGTGGCCGAACTCAACCAGGTCCGAGTCAGCCTGTAGACCCGTACCGTCACCTTTCACCGGGCAACGTCGATGTTGGGGGTCGGGGGATTAGCTGCTGCAACTGGTGCCGGGGTGTTGTTCACCTGATGGGCAAAGGCGTTCACGACGATGGCCGCGATCTGTTCCATCTGCTGCTGACTGAAACCTCCTGCTGACATTGCGGGTTCGGGTGTAGGCATCAAAGGTTCAGGAGGGGTTGGCGGTGAAAGATCTCTCTGAGTCTTGCGGTAGGGTCCTGGAGTCGGTGGTAAGTTGACGGTGGACATTGATGGTGCAGGTGACGATGGGATGGCTGGGGGCCACCTAGCTCTCCTTCCTTCTTCGTTTGTTGAATACCAGCTATGCCGGATCTCACTCCACCAGATGTCGTATGTAATGCCACTGTTGTTGGTCACGACGTAACTTGGTCGGTCTGGATTCCAACGGGCTGATGCAGGGAGGGCCTGTTGCTGTTCGTCGGTGAGATCTATCTTGACGATGGCAGAGGGACAGGGATCGGTTGCGCATTCGATCCAGGGTTACGCCAACGTTGAACGGGTTCATCGGCAAAATTGATAATGAGACAGAAGGAGGCGACAGTGATAACAATCGACAACGACGTCGATGACTGTACACGTAACGTCACCCACGTCCAAGTTAAGTGGCTTCTCCACCAAAGGGAGATGCGGAGAGCCAGGGTGGGAGAGAGTTTTCCAATCAGGGCGTCAGCTTGCCCGAGGTCGAGTTGGTGTCCAAATGCGGTAATAGTTGGGAAGAGTCGGTTGGAGGGTTTACGTAATACATGAACATCCGAAAATGTCTGGGCAGGGTTGAGGGTTGTCGTTTAGGGGGTTTACACTTCAAGTCTGTCGAGGGGAGCGCTCCTCTAGACTGAGTGAAGGCGAGTCGACAGCAACGACATACACTGGGGATGAGCCTGGGTGGGGTTCTGCTTTTATGTTAGGTGGGAGTCCGGGAGACGACTCGGACTGGGCAGGCCTTAGCTGACTGTCGTCTGGGACATGCTATACTCGAGTGGGGACTCGGGACACGCTATACTCAGGCTAGGTCATCGCGGAGGTAAGAGGATTAGTACAATATACACTACTACAGGAGGGGACGCAGTCTCACCTAGGTCATTGCAGAGGTAAGAGGAAAAGCAGAACAAGTGTTCATGCGAGTTCCTCGAACCTTTTATTCGCGCCAATTGTGAGACTGGATTATCTAAGTACTATATAGTTTATGTAACTTGGAATGGAATGAATGAAGGTCATGTGAAAGGAGTGTGGGAAATGATTGAAAAGATGATTAATTATAATGAAAAGGAGCGATTAAAAGAAAAGAAACGATAAAAGGAAAATAAAAGAAAGGAAAGGTTCGAGTCCTAACACTCAGCCTTGAGTTCCACAAAATCTAACTTGTGAAGCTTGGTCTCCCCATTTTTGAGAGCACGCAAGTATGAAGTAATGGTGGTTCCAGGGAGGAAGACAGTAAAATCTGAGGCAAGTGCATGTACGGCAAAGAGGGAAGTCAATGATGTGAGCGATGCACCAAGAACCATGGCAATTGGGAACGTGTTTGCGTCAAGTGCTAATGGTGAAAGTGGATGAACTTTAACAATGCGTGTGGACAGATAAAGAGACTGTGCTCATGGGAGTCCTTGTTCAACGTGAAATTTTCTTTTAGCAGGTCCAGTGATGCATGCAATGACAACAACAGGAACTGTTGCGGCAGACTTTACGGTCTTCAGCTTGAAGACGAGCGTTCTAATAAGTTGAAAGTCAGAACTCGGATGGCATGTTGCCTGCGGCAGTGAGTGTGTCCCACCAGGCAGCTGGCGAGGCTACCACTTTGTGTGTGATGGTTGCAGTGGGTGCAATCGAGGGTTTTTTCAGACATTCTGTAAGACGTCAGCACCAGACATAGTAGAGTGGTAGCAGATGTGAAGGCGATGTGTGGCGTGTTGTGCCAAAACCAACATACACGTGATCAAGTTCCCACACCTCTTCTGTGGACGACGTGTCCAGGATTGGACTTAGCAGTTTTTGTCACCTGAAGTGCCTCCAAGTACAAAATATAGCATATCTCACTCAATTCTTCACACAAACTCTTCAAAAAAGTTGCTAAATTTATGTTTCAATGTTTTCTAAAATTTATGTGAGCTTAGAGGACAGAATATGGAATATTGAGGCTGCAGACATGAGAATATGTGTTTTTCTAGTAAAACTCCTTCCCTGAATTTCCCTGAGCTCAATTGTGAAGCTAATGACATGAAACTTGTTGGAGAATGGTATGTATAATTTATATTGAATTTTAGATGGCTTATAACAATTCAGGGAATTTTTTGAAGACTGTCTGAGTCAAGCAAATTTGAGTTTCAGCACAACAGTCAAGCAGAACAAGAGACATTCACTCTAGTTCAGCCCTCATAAAATCAACAATATAGTATACAGACCATTCTCCAGCAAGTTTCATGTCATTCGCTTCAAAATTGAGCTCAGGAAAAATCAAGGAAGGAGTTTTGCTGGGAAAACACCTATTCTCACTACTGCAGCCTTAATTAGCCACCTTCTGTCCACTAAGCTCACATAAATTTAGAAGCCACTGAAACATAAATTAAGCAACTTTTTTGAACTGATTCTGTTAAGAATTGAGTGAGATATGGATTTTACAAGTTTCTGAGGTGCTCAAATGCCACATTTGCTATAACTTTTTTTGGCTCATTCCATAACTCACCTTGCCGATTCCAGCAAATTCCAATACAATTTTATTATTCTACTCAATTCTGTGCAATTCCACAAACCACCTTGCCAATTCCAGCAAATTCCAAATACAGTTCCTCAATTCTGTGCAAATTCTGTGCAATTCCAAGGGTCCAAACCCGTTTTAATGCCATTCCAAACTATTCTACAATTTTCTTTCTATTCTAAAATTATTCCATGATATTCCACTGGGAGGTTTTTCCTGATGGTTCTGTCCCCATTCTTCTTTCACAAACATTTGCATTGGCCACCGATCCCAGATGGTCTCTCCTATCTTCAGGCTGCCCAAACTCGTTAGCATCACGGTTCTCAGCCGACCATCACCTGTCTTGCCTAAGATGATTTGTTTATGGAATTGAGAGCCTTGAACACCCCCGGTAGAGGAGTACTTGAAGTCAATTTTCTTGTTGATCTCGCGTAGTCCAGGGGTCGGTCCAGAGACTACATCGCCGGGATTGATATCATCGATTTTTTTGTATTCCCTCTCTAACGTCTCTTCTGGTAAAACTCGCTGATGTGATGAGCGTGGGGAGTCTGTACTAGTTCTTCCGGATGTGCTTGATGTGTTCTTTGATGGTGTGGTGCTTGCAGTACTCATATCCTTAGGCATAGTGCTGTAGCGGTGTGCTCGATGGGTTGAAAAGCAATGAGAACTAAAGGTATCCTCGTTCTCTTATAAGCACTCCACGTGGGTCTTCGTAAAGCCCTGAGTGGCCATCAATAAGCAAAGGATCATGTTTGCACACCAGGATTAGGTGTATGAAGCGTGATCACAGTTTCATGATCCAAGGAATTGTCTAAACTTGGATCAGAGCCAAACTCTTCCGGTCCTCCATCAACTTTGCAGATTTTGATGGTCTCTTAACTCTGAGCCCCATCTTGCACCATTGCATTCTGGATTCTGGTGTCTTGGCTCGCTGATGGATTACAGCCCTTCATGTCGTGCTAGCAAGAGGCCAGTTAAGAATGTGGCATGGAAAGCAGAGACACACCATGTCTCCTGGCTTTGGACTAGCTCAAAGGCACATTTCAGAGACATAGAACTAGGCGTGGCCAGTAAATTATTTTGCATGAAGCATGTACACCAACCTTGTTTATTCAATGTTTTCTCTGTAGCTTCTCAAGTTTGACACATTGCAAAGCTAGTCATCCATATATAACCTAGGGGCCCACTCGGCTGCACAGGGTAGCTAACATTCTGGTGGGGAAAAGTTAGCTAACCGGGGGTTTAGCTCAAGGGTCCCCATCAAATCAAATTTCCCATCAGACAAAAGTTAGCTAACCCATGCAGCCGAGCGGGCACTAATGAGTCTGTGAGTGCGGGTGTGTTCATTAGAAACTCGAAGCCACATGCACAGGTACGATGAAGCTGGCACATACCCACGAAAGCAGTAGGGAGATCACTGCGAACTGCAATAATTAAAGAGTTGCCCCTTATCATTGAGATCCGAGATGAAGCTTGAGACTCGAGAAGATTACAGCCATTTTCATAAGTCCTGCGACACGTGCATGTCACATGAAGTGAGCCGCGTCAGAGCCAAAATGTCGAAAAAATAGAATAAATGTTGATTTTTTCTGTAAATTCTGCACAGTACCTGCTCATTAAGTACTCAAAAAAAAGGCACGGTTCTCAGGAGCAGAAATATGTAAAATATGGAGCAATGCATTGACTGTGTAGGTGGGTAGAGATCAAACAAGTGCAGCCAGTCTGTTCTCTCACACATTTCCACTGAGATTCAAAAATTATGGCTCCCCTACATCTACCTATAAAATTCTTTCCTGTATCTGTAAATTAAGTATATGACTATACCAACATTTCCTGCAAGTTTGAAGCCAATCCATTCAGTATTCATGGTGCAGCAGCAAGGTTTGTGTTCCACTCTTGGTCATGCTGCAAGGATGGAAAGAGCTCAAAGTTGAACACAAACCTTGCTGCTGCACCATGAATACTGAATGGATTGGCTTCAAACTTGCAGGAAATGTTGGTATAGTCATATACTTAATTTACAGATACAGGAAAGAATTTTATAGGTAGATGTAGGGGAGCCATAATTTTTGAATCTCAGTGGAAATGTGTGAGAGAACAGACTGGCTGCACTTGTTTGATCTCTACCCACCTACACAGTCAATGCATTGCTCCATATTTTACATATTTCTGCTCCTGAGAACCATGCCTTTTTTTTTGAGTACTTAATGAGCAGGTACTGTGCAGAATTTACAGAGAAAATCAACATTTATTCTATTTTTTCGACATTTTGGCTCTGACGCGGCTCACTTCACGTGACATGCACGTGTCGCAGGACTTATGAAAATGGCTGTAATCTGACTAGAGAAAGAACACCTCATGACTCGACGGACGAGCGACGGAGGCCGTCGGGTGCGCGTACGCTTGTGCGAGGCCCCAGTACTAGTGTTTGAACTACAGGAGTTTGAAATTGAGAAACACAGTAGAAGGGGGCGGTGCATTGAAGAAAGTTTCGAGTCTGGTTGAGAAGTGAGAGGGGGGGGGGGGGGTAGTACGTGTGTCGGCACGCGTTCAATTCTGCTTTTTTTCATTGGATTCCTGATGCGAGAGCTAGCTGAGACTGCACTTCATCTCAGATGCGCTTCACAGCGAGCAAGCTTTTTCGTGGGACGTTGAGACGTTGTTAGCCGTGGGCACAAGCCATTGCGGTGCGACTTCTCGCAGTTCGAATCCTCGCAAAGGTCAGGGCCGAGACAACCATTCGCCACGTTCGAAGCTATGTACGGAGCACAGTACTTTATGGCGCAAAGATATACGTCCCACGCCACGAAGGGCTTCGCTTGGCGATCACGACCGAATTCGTTGAGATCACGCCGGGCGAAATACGCAGCTGATGGGCATACGTATGCGTCGTCGTCCCACGAAGATGCGCACATATCAGTATGTTAAGCTCATGGCGGTCGCCCGTAAACGGTCTAGTAACGTAGATCAGGCATCAGACAAAAAAGAAATACATATGTAGACGACGCGATGTGTTTCGAGTTATTTTACGCGGGTTTGGACGGGGCGACGAGATGATGGGTAATTTACAGCGGATGTGATGTCTCGGGATGCAGCAGGCTGTCTGAAGGACGGGACGCGTGCTAAGGAACATGGATCGAGGGGCGCGCTTTCGTCGGAGGGTTGCGTTATTGAGGTTGCCGAGGTGCGTTTCAGGGAAGACAAGAGAAGCTCGAGAGCATCCTCCATTTTTAGACAGGTATGCCGTCGGCAGGTCGGCGCGAACAGTCGAACGCATTGAAAAAAGCGAGAAAAGAACGAAACAGAGAGAATGATGCGGATTGGAGAAGCGGTGCAGCTGAAGAACAAGGCAATGTTTCGAGCTGATGGATAGGCTGGCAAGAGATAGTATCTAGAGAGGGTGCGGCGGTGTTTGGTTGTGATTGGACTGGCGGACTCGGGTTAGAGTTGTGCACGTGCCATCTGTAGATCTCAGTCTTTATTCTTTACGGTGTCCTAACAGCGCCCTCGATGCTTCCACTTGCTCAAATACAGAACACGACGGAGCATCCCCTCCCCCGCTGGGTGCACACCCAGCTTAGCGTGCACACATACCCCGCTTGCCATCGGCATATCGCACACTCACCCCTTCTGACTTACTTAAACCCAACACCTCTTGCGGGGTCCGCAAACCACCAAGATGCCACTGGACAGGACGGCGACGACGACACAGTCGGACACCGATGAGCAGGACGCGCGCGCGGCGCGCAAGAGTGGCAACCCGCTCCAGCGCGGCTCGGCGTGCCTCAGCTGCAGGTCCGTCTCCATTTCTTCGTCTCTTTATACTCAGTACTAACTCCATCACAGGAAGCGTAAAATGGTGAGTTACTAGCCTGCCTCCCATCGATCCCATCGCCGCTCCTCACCGAGCCCGGTACCGCGCACTCCATTTAGTTGTTCTTGTGCAAGTTGCTGACGACCGCTCCTTTCTCTTCCTCATCATCCCATCCCCCATCACCCCACCTACAAATAGAAATGCGACGCGACAAAACCCGTCTGCCGGCAGTGTGTCAAGGCGAACCGCGCGGAGGAGTGCGACTACGACGACGGGCGGCAGAAGAGCCGCACGCAGATTTTGCAGGAGAAGATCGCGAAGCTTGAGGATCGCATCCGCGAGCTCGAAGGCGCGGAAGACGAGCTCGACGTCGAGCAGCCGTATGACTCCACATATGACGCTCTTGGACAGAACGCGCATGCTGCGCTTGGAGAGAAGTTTGGAGGGGATGCAAGCTTCGGGTACGACGTCGGCGGTGCAGATGGAGGCTTTGCATCGTACCACTCACCAACCGGCTCAGGCTCAGGTTCAGGCTCGTCAAACAACGGCCAGTCATTCTCCCCGCGCATACTCGACGCGGGCGCCAGCGCTGCCTCTCTTTCGTACTCCGCAGCGGCACCCGGCCCGTCCAGTATGTCCCTACACCCTCCCGCGCACCAAT